>PVHT021183695.1:1188271-1255944 GCA_004024745.2 Catagonus wagneri | reverse complement strand
ACGGAGCGAGGCCAGGGATCATACCTGCGCCCCCACTGCAGTGCCAACTCCAGATCTTTAACCAGCTGTACCACAAGGGAACTCTTTAAACATAGTTTCTAATAGGTTTTGTTCTTTTTTTTTTTTTTTTTTTTTTTTTTTTTTTTTTTTTTTTTTTTTGCCTTTTGTCATTTTATGGCCGCGGGTTTATGGCCGCACCAGCGGCATGTGGAGGTTCCCAGGCTAGGGGTCTAATCGGAGCTGTGGCCACTGGCCTGCGCCGCAGCCACAGCAACGCGGGATCCGAGCCGCGTCTGCGACCTACACCACAGCTCACGGCAACGCCGGATCGTTAACCCACTGAGCAAGGCCAGGGATCAAACCCGCAACCTCATGGTTCCTAGTCGGATTCGTTAACCACTGCGCCACAACGGGAACTCCAGGTTTTGTTCTTGATATTCATTGAATTTCTCTACATGATAGATTTAAAGTAATTAAAAATAAAACTAAGGAAAATATACATATAAACATACACTGTAAGGAATTTTCATTCTCTAGAAATATATGAACATATTTTGAAGCTGACTTGGAGAAAATTACTTTTCATATTTTTTGGATTGTTTTAGAAAATAATAGAAAAGAGAATGTTGTTTGGCTAGTCTAAGTGGCAAACTGGCTGTAGTTTAAAAAATACTACAAAAAACTGATAAATGGTGACTTGTCTTCCTAAGAATTTTGCATTCAACTTTGATTTATTCTAACCTCCTCTTTTTGCAGATAGTAAATAGATACGAGGACATAAGCCACATGATTAAGTAGAGGTAAATTCTGGCTTAGAATGTCTTCTGATCTAGTCTAATGCTTCCATGATGCTATAGGATAGCTAAACAAGAAAGGAGCAAAGGGGAATAAGTGAAAGTGAAGTGGACAGACATGAAAGGACTGCAAACAGAAGCAAAGAACTATTTAAGAAAGATATTTAAATGCCTAAGTGATTGACAAAAAAGGAAGTAATATACAAGTGACAATAGGACTAATATAATTATTTTCCTACTTGAGGATAAGACCTCTTTAGTGTTAATGTTAAAAACAAGAGGCAATGTTGTGGCTCAGTGGAAATGAATATGACTAGCATCTATAAGAACGCAGGTTCTATCCCTGGCCTCACTCAGTGGGTTAAGGATCCTGCATTGCCATGAGCCGTGGTGTAGGCCAGTTGCCTCTTGAATTCTGCATTGCTATGGCTATGGTGTAGGCCAATGCTACAGCTCCGATTCAACCCCAAGTTTGGGAACCTCCTTTTGCCATGGGTGTGGCCCTAAAAAAAGCAAAAAAACAAAAAACCAAGAGGCAAATTCTATCACTAATATAGTTAAAACTAGTAGACTGTTAATACATTTCTACAGATAATTGTGAGAAATTAAATGTGCAAGGGGAAAATTATCTATACGTAGTGTTTTATAATATATATATGCACACAAATAGATATACACACATATACATATAGTATTTACTTAGAAAAGTGCAGAACTATTTTATTTTTTTATAAATTTAAGAGAAGACATAGTCATACTAAAAGCAACAGTGATTTTTTTTTTTTTTTTGTTTATCTTTTTGCCTTTATGTAGAGCCACACCCGTGGCATATGGAGGTTCCCAGGCTAGGGGTCTAACAGGAGCTATAGCTGCTGGCCTTCGCCACAACCACAGCACCGCGGGATCCGAGCCGCGTCTGCAACCTACACCACAGCTCACGGCAACGCCAGATCCTTAACCCACTGAGCAAGGCCAGGGATCGAACCCGCAACCTCATGGTTCTTAGTCAGATTCATTAACCACTGAGCCATGAAGGGAACTCCCAACAGTGAGAAATTGAATAAAAATACTTATTATCTTTGCTTCATATGCTGTTGGGTCTTCTCATTAACTGTTATAAGGATATAAATTCTAAGTTTATTTTCCTGATGTTGGAAAGTTCTGCTTCCTGGAGACCTAAAACAAATGAATTCCTGTATACTGAAACAGTGGTAACATAATGAAGTCATCTATGTCCATGTCAGGGCCCCAGTTGTCTGTCTAACTTACATTGGGGTAGGAGTCTCTCAGTTTAACCTGCTGAACTGAAATTTTCTGGTATTACTATAAACAGTGAATATGTACCTCCTGATATCACATTTACTTTTTCAATTAAGTTATAATGGAGAGTGTCTTGATTTTTCCTAGAAAATTTTTCCTAGACAGTCCCATTCTTGGTAATTTATAGGTGCTAGTCTATTCTTGGGTCATATCCTTAAAACTCTGGATTTTGCCTTGTGAAAGCTTCAAGTGAAGCTTGAAGTTATTCTTTCTTTCATTAAATTTGTGACAGCACTAGCGACTGGTTGTTAAAAAGGGCCTGGAGCTTAGACTGTATTCTCTTTTGCAAGCAATTAGAGGACAGGCAAACTCTCTTTGAAAGGCAAAACATATAAAAGACAAATTGATATGGCAACAGTTTAAAGAGGAATGGAGACAAGATCTGATAAGGCAAATTTACTATGCATAGACACAAAGGAAGGCAAGTCTGTTTTCAGCACATCACCCAAAAATGTTTGATGTTTGTGTGTCAAGTTTAGTACAGAAGTCTAATTTCAGCTACTAGCCTAGATTAGGATCAAGTTCATAGGCAACTGTTCCTTTTTTGTTCGTTAATGCTTTTACTGTCATATTAACAGTTCTCTGTTCAACTTCTAGAAGCATATCAGTTGATCTTAAGGAAGCCTTATGGATAAAGTCTTTAGCAAGACTAGGGTTTAAAAAAATGTACTACCTTAGCAAAGGAAACCATAAACAAAACGAAGACAACTCACAGAATGGGAGAAAATATTTGCAAATGAAGCGACTTACAAGGAATTAACCTCCAAAATATACAAACACCTTCTGTAGTTTTTTAAATTAAAAATCCCCCAAACCAACTCATCAAAAAAATGGGCAGAAGATCTAAATAGACATTTCTCCAAAGAAGACATATAGATAGCCAAAAGACACATGGAAAGATGATCAACTTTACTGATTATTTTAGGAATGCAAATCAAAACTGCTATGAGGTACAGTCTTACATAAGCCAGAATGGTCATTGTCAAAAAATCTACAAATAATAAATGCTGGAGAGGGTGCAGAGAAAAGGGAACCCTCTTACAGTGTTGTTGAGAAGGTAAATTCGTGCAACTGCTATGGAGGTTCCTCAAAAAACTAAAAATAGAACTACCATATGATCTGACAATCCCACTCCTGGGCATCTATCTGGAAAAAAACGTAATTCAAAAAGATACATGCACCCCCATATTCATTGCAGTACTGTTTGCAATAGCCAAGACATAGAAGCAACCTAAATGTCTATCAACATAGGAATGGACAAAGAAGATGGGTACATATACAATGGAATATTACTCAGCCATAAAAAAATAACTAATGCCATTTTCAACCATGTGGTTGGACCTAGAGGTTATCACACTCACATTAGGCAATGAGAGGCAAACATCATATGGTATCACTTATATGTGGAATCTAAAAGAAAAGGATACAGCTGAATTTATTTTCAAAACAGAAACAGATTCACAGATTTTGAAAAACCTCTGGGGTTAGCAAAGGGGACACGTTGGGGGTGAGGGATAGACTAGGGGTATGGAATTGGCATATGCATGCTGAAGTATATGGAATGATTGGCCAACGGGGAGCTGCTGTATAGCACAGAGAACTCTGCCCAGTATTCTGTGTGGAAAAAGACTGAAAAAAATGGATGTGTGTACATGTATAACTGAATCTTTTTGTTGTACAGCAGAAATTATCACGCTAAATCAATTCTACTTCAATAAAACTTTAAAAAACGTGCTACCTCATTCCAGTGCTGATTATAAGAACACTTCAGCTCTGGGAACAGTTCTTATTATTCTAGGCTCTGGTCATTGGCCCCCAACATAATCCTCATCATTTCTGCTTGGAGCAAGTACGTGGCTTGGAGAGGTCCAGTGCTGCCAATTTCAGGTCAGGACACAATGGGAGTGGGGTGTCTGAGGTTGAGGAATGAGAGCAGCACTCCAGACACTATACTACTCCTCATGAGGGTCACCTCTATATATCTGATTAATACAGCATAATTAATAATAGCTCTTTCCTGGAGTTGCCAGCTATATGGCAGAAGAATGCGATAGATTTTATTTTTTCTTAATTTTACTTTTTTCACTTGCTATCCTGAGGGATAAAACGGTGTGTCACTGGCCTCTCAGATGGAGCTGAAATATGTAAAAGCTTTTAGCCATTCAACTGACTATGTAGTGACCCAATAGAATTTTATAAGTCATAAACCCTTTTAGAAAATAATACAGCCAATAAAATTTAATTGAGGCTTAATTTGTTTCCAAAATATGGCTAAAAAATGAATGATAAGGAAGTATGTTTGCTAAGTTATAAAGAAATATAAGGAAAGGTTAATATCTGAAAACTAGCACCAAGGAGCTTATTGACTAGTTAGGGAGAAAAATTTAATTCTCATACATTCATCTATTTATACATCCATTTTCTTTTTCAGGTAAGAAGGCTTTCTCAGTTACTTTAGATGTATTAGGGATTGTAATATGCATTGAATACACAGATACAGATAATGAACAATTAGGTGGCAAAATTGTAAGAGCTTTCTGGGTTCACTTCAGGTTGAGCCTGTGAAAGAGTGCACAGAGAATGGGAGAATCAGTTTATGAAAGGCAACATGATTATAGTGAATAGCCATGGTGGATTATATTTTATTTGATTTTTTTTTCCTCCTCACTTGCTTGTTCTGTATGAGCCTAGGTAAAGGAGCAGCATAGAGAAATAAGTTAAAAAATGAGTAAGAAGCTTTAAGCCAGTCTGTCTCTTGCCAGGGAAGAGATGTGTCATGTATAATGGATTTGATATGCTGTACAGAATTTAGTTGACTTTGTAAGAGGATGGAAATAACAATTGTCACAGCCCCGTTCCCCTCTCAGCTCTTTCCCTTTCTTGAATAAATGGAGCTATTTGTTTATGCTCACCTGCTAGAATTTAACAAGTAAGAATATACTGGAACGTCTGCAATTTTGCCCTCGCAAAGAACATTCTGTGAGTGACCCTGCTGACTTACTTTATTGTCCTAACTGTATGTAGCACAGCTTGCATTTGTCACAGGTGAATGAGCTCAATTAGCAAGAAAGAGACAGTGTTTCAATCATTAAAAAAATAAAAGGCAAAGAAGAAAACATTTTCCTCTTTATGAGTTCTGAAATAGAAGTGACATTGTAGCATATACTTTTTTTCTTTGGGTTTTACAAAGAAAGCAACTAAAGCAAGAAAACAGCACATTGTTCAGCATTGGCAAAGTTATTTGAAACAAAACTGAAGGGCAGGATTCTCAGAGGACGTTAATATGGAGTAAGCTTTTCCATGGGTATTAATGTTGTTTTTAAACATCATCAGCTTACATTCCTCCTTGTCCTGCTTATTAAAATCTCAGGTGAAATAGTAGGCATTTGCTGTGATTTATATAACGAAGCAGATAACCGTAATTCTGCCTAAACATAGACAGTTTGGGAAGAGACTTCTTCAGCTTATGGGATAATATTTGGTGCAATGAAAAAATTGCACCAAATTGTCAAAGTATTGTCATGGGTTGAATGAAAGTCTTAGCCTCTCATTAACCGTTTAGGCCAGTCAAAGCTATGTATGCTTTGACTGTAGTGATGACCGCAGATTCTAAAGTGTTGTGAACCAAAGAGAACTATGGAAATAGTATGGCAGACACCTCAATATTAGAAAAGGGGATACATTTGTGTCTAAAATGAAAATCTGATTATATAGTATCTCAAGAAGAATTGAGTATTAAACTTAGAGTTAAATTATGAAGAGCAAGAAAAAAAATCGGTGTTCTAGAGAGTAGTGCAGAGATAGGTAAAAAGGGAAGAAATAGATAAAAAGGTTTTTGTTTTTTGAAAACAAAAATCAAGAAGGAGACTGTGCAATCACCTTTTTTTTCCCCCTCTTTTTAGGGCCATGCCTCCTGCATATGAAAGTTCCCAGGCTAGGGGTCAAATTGGAGCTGCAGCTGCGTGCCTGTGCCACAGCGACAGCAGTGCAGGATCTGAGCCATGTCTGCAACCTACATCACAGCTAGGATCCTTAACCCACTGAATGAGGCCAGGAATCGAACTCACAATCCTCACGGGTACTGATTGGGTTCATTACCTCTGAGCCACAATGGGAACTCCCTGTGGAAACCATCTTCTAAGGAGAAGTATCCAGATCTCCTTGCTTCTCCTAAACCTCTATTGAATTTATCCATTTATTTACTCATTTAATAAACAAACCTTCATGTAACTCTTCTACTCTGTCAGGAAACAGAGTAGGTTTTGGTTTTGCAATAATATATTAGACATAGACATATTCAAAGAAATTGTTGACCTAATTGTGGGTATAAATGTTTAGATAAAGAAATGCAGGTAAGGTTATGATAAGTTGGATTCTACAGGTAAGTAGAAGTACATTAGGAATGGAAAGAACAGGGTGCATACCTTTGCCTAGATCTAAATGATGCATAGGTTGAGCAAGGGCCATCTGTTACTGTCTCCAGAGGAGGATCCCACTGCATGGAGGACAGGACAGAGCTTAACAATGCCTGCCACCAGGAGCAGAGGTCCCCGGATGTCACCTTACTGCATGGTTTGTAGGTGTTGGAGTAAGAAAGACAACACACAGGTAGTTTGTGGAACAACACTGCTCACAAAGAGCAGAGGCAGAGCAAGATTAGCTTCAACGGATTCTTTCCTCACAGCCAGTGGGTCCCCCCGCAGAAGGTGATGGTCTGCACGCACCCCTCTTAGCTCCAGGTAGAGGACTTCAACCTGCTGGAAACAAATATAGCAGTGGGTGTTGGTCAGGTCCTGAATGATACACACACTTAAGAGTGCAAAGGAGTACACATCAAGCCTGGAATGGGGAAAAGTATTTCCAAGCAAAGATGTATGTCTGGCAGAGGCTGTGAAGACTCTTTATCTCTTTGTAAGAAAATGATTCAGGCCCAAGGCTGCTCTGTGCAGCTACATAAGAGGTCACAAGCTGTAAATGACTGCCTTTCTCAGCATGTAGAGACTTGTCTGGTGGATAAAGTGAAGGAACGATTATAGGTAAAAGGAACAGCATCTGCAAAGTCATAGAAGAATGCAGTAGCAGAGCAAGTTTGTTTGGGGGTCAGTATATGGTAATATTGTTTATTTCACACATATAAAGTATATCTTCTTAAAATTTGCCTCAAGAAAAAATTTCAGGAGTTGCCATCGTGGCTCAGCGGTAACAAATCTGACTAGAATCCATGAGGACGCAGGTTTAATCCCTGGCTTCGCTCAGTGGGTTAGGGATCTGGTGTTGCTGTGAGCTGTGGTGTAGGTTGCAGACAGCTTGGGTCTGGTGCTGCTGTGGCTGTGGCACAGGCCAGCAGCTACAGCTCCCATTCAACCCCTAGCCAGGGAATCTCCGTATGCTGCAGGTGCATCCCTAAAATTAAAAAAAAAAAAAAGAAAAAAAAAGAATTCATGGTAGAAGGGCAAGGGCCACTGTGTAAGGCATTTGTGTATTATAGAGTTACTAATGTTTAGCTAAAATTTTGGTTATCTGGTAGTCAAAACAAAGAGCAGTGTGATAAGTTACTGCCCTCCAGCAGAAAACTGCAGTTTCTTCAGAGGAAAAACCCTTTACTTAAGGAACAAGGAGGGGGCGTCTCTGTTTTTTGTTTTATTTGTTTGTTTATTGATCCGATTGCTGATTTATTGCTTCTCTCACTCAGTCTGATTGGTGAGGATATCAGTTGTGTGGTCTCAGTTCATCTTACCGTAGGGTGTATGGCATGTCATCCAAAATAATCATATAATTTCTTCCAGGAATTTGATTTTTTTAAATGTATGTACTTACTATTGAAGTCTAGTTGATTTACAATGTTGTGTTCGTTTCAGGAGTAAAGCAAAGTGATTTCAGGAGTAAAGCAAAGTGATTTAGTTATACATATCTCTATTCTTTTTCAGATTATTTTCCCATATAAATTATTAGAGAATATTGAATATAGTTCCCTGTGCTGTATAGATCTTAATAGGTTATCTATTTTATATATAGTAGTGTGTATGTGTTAATATCAGACTCCTAATTTATCCCTTTTCTCACCATATTTCCCCTTTGCTATCCATAAGTGTGTTTCCTATGTCTGTGAGTCTATTTCTAGTTTGTAAATAAGTTCATTTTAATCATTTTTATTAGATTCCACATATAAGTGATATCATATGATATTTGTCTTTTTGTCTGACTTACTTCACTTAGTATGATAATCTCTGGGTGCATCCAGTTAGTGCAAATGGCATTATTTCATTCTTTTTATGGCTGAGTAATATTCCATTGTATATATGTACCGCATCTTTATCCATTCCTCTGTTGATGAACATTTAGGTTGCTTCCATGTCTTGGCTATTGTAAATGGTGCTGCAATGCACATTGGGATGTATATATTTTTAAACCAGTTTTCTCCAGATATATGCCCAGGAGTGGGATTGCTGGATCATATAGTAGTTCGATTTTTACTTTTTTAAGGAATTGCTGTATTTTTCTCCATAGCAGTTTTACCAGTTTCCATTCCACCAACAGTGTAGGAGAGTTCCCTTTTCTCTGTGCCCTCTCCAGCATTTCTTATTTGTATTTTTTGGTGATGGGTATTCTGACTGGTGTGAGGTGATACCTCATTATAGTTTTGATTTGCGTTTCTCTGATAATTAGCAATATTCAGCATCCTTTCAGATGCTTTTTGGCTACCTGTATGTCTTCTTTGGAGAATGTCTACTTAGGTCTTCTGCCCATTTTTTAATTTGGTTGTTTGTTTTTTGATATAGAGCTGCATAGTATGTAGAGCTGTTTGTATATTTTAGAGATGATCCCTTGTCAGTTATTTCATTTGCAAATATTTTTTTTTCTAATTCTGTGAGTTGTCTTTTTGTTTTGTTTATGGTTTGCTGTGCAAAAACTTTTTAGTTAATTAGGTCCTGCTTGTTTATTTTTGATTTGTTTCCATTGCCTGTGGAAACAGGTCTGCTGGTAGGTGGTGCTAGATTCCTACCCTAATAGGGTAGAAGGAGGGCTCCAAAATAATGCCCCTGTGTCCTCCTGGCAGAAGGAACTCCCCCAAATGGCTGCCACTAGTGTTTGTATTCCTGGTGGAAATCCCAGTTGTCTCCTTCCTCTCCAGGTGGTACTTCAGGATCAGCAGCTGGGGTTGACCCAGACTCCTCTCAAATTGTTGCCTCTGTGCTGGGACTCAGAGTGTGTGATTCTGCATGCCCCCTTTAAGAGCAAAGTGTCTATTTCCCACAGCTCTTCAGCCCTCCAGAAAGCATGCATTGCTGGCCTTCAAAGCCAGACATTCTGGGAGTTCCCTGGTTGCCTAGTGGTTAAAGATTTGGCATTGTCACTGCTGTGCCTCGGGGTTGATCCCTGGTCCAGGAACTCTTGCATACTGAAGGCCTGCCCCTCCCCCCACCCCCAGCCAGACGTTCTGAGGGCTGTATTCCTGGTGCAGGGCCTCTGGGCTTGGGAGTCCAATGTGGAGCTCAGATCTGTTGCTTTTTGGGGAAGACCTCTATAGTTGTGCTTATCCTCCCATTTGTGGGCCACCTATGCCTACCCTGGGGGTGTCAGTCTTGACTACGTTATATCCTCTTACTGGTCTCGTTATGGTTCCTTCTTTATATTTTAGTTGTGGAAAATGTTTTCTGCCAGTTGTCATTGCTTTCATAGATAGTTCTATAAAGAGTTGTGATTTTGGTGTGTCTGTAGGAGGAGGCGATCTCATGGTCTTCTTACTTCACTATCTTGGCCACACCTCTCATATTAGTGTTCCTATAAAATTATCTTGGTGGATAAATTTATTGACTTACAAAAGGCCTTTTGATTATTGTTATATGGATATATTTTTATGTGATATAAGTATAGAACAGCACATTCTTGGAGTTCCTGTTGTGGCTCAGCGGAAACGAATCTGACTAGTATCCACGAGGATGCAGGTTTGATCCCTGGCCTCACTCAGTGTGTCGGGGATCCAGCATTGCCATAAGCTGTGGTGTAGGTCACAGAAGCAGCCCGGATCCTGTGTTGCTGTGGCAGTGGTGTAGCCTGGCAGATACAGCTCCAATTTGACCCCTAGCCTGGGAACCTCCATATGCTATGGGTGTGGCCCTAAAATACCAAAAAAAAAAAAAAGAAAGAACAGCACATTCTTGATATACAGAAAAATACATTTTTTCTGTTACCATCATAAGCTAAATAAGTTCAATTAATTGAAGGGCAGTTGTCAAACAAAGAAACAATCACCATTTTTGTTTAATGTAGAACTCACTCCCCAATAGTGAAATTATTTCACTTTATTTGTAAGTCAAAAAGTGGAGAAATGTGTATGATTTCTCACTCCTGAGGATCAGTGGAAGGAAAAAGGGACATAATCATTCAGATATCAAACACATTTTGTCCCCTCACGGGTATAAAATTCTGGCCAAGAACTGCAAAGCCTTTAATAACTCCCATAGATGACTCCTATATAACAAATATCCAGGATCCTTGGAATTTCAATAAGTGTCTAATAAGCAGTGAAATCATGAACTTGGACCTTTATGATGTATAGAGATATCTAGACTTTAAGTACAGCCTTTGGGGAAGAGTATTATAGGATTGAAGCTGTCAGAAGAGACCAAGCACTGCCTAATGGGAAAAAAGAAAAAGCTCTACTAGCGCTGACACAGATTAAGTATCTAGGAACAGTACACTCTTCCACAGTAACTTGAGCCAAAAATAGTTAGCAGAAGTAGATAAACGTGAAGTGAAATCAGCTTATAGCAACTAGAAATTTTTCATTATTACCAAGTATTTTTTGAGTAGCTGCTTGAATAAGGTGCATGACTTGCAAATAATAAAATTGCACCGTCTCTTTTCTAGGTGGTAAGACAATCCAGTTAGGCTTCTAACATCCTGTTATAACATCCAAATATCAACAAAAAGAATAAAGGCCTATACTAAACGTAAGAAGAAAACAATCCCATATCTTATTGTGAGGGCAAACCAAGAGTCAGATTCTGACATTTATACCTTTTTTTTCTCAGTGTAGTATTCTTCTCTGTTCTCCAGAAAGAAAAACACCACCATTTTCTGAGGAACTTGTTTCTCCACACGTTGGATATAAAGTGGGGTTGCTACTCAATGAACTCTCCCTTTCTCAACACCCTAAAAATCATAGGAGACTGAATTTGATCCAGTTTGTTCTCTGAGCATAGTGACTGAGCTAGTTAGAATCCTTTCTGAGCCAGAGTCTTTCTGGGATTTTTTTTTTCTTTTTATGGCTGTAGTTGTGGCATATGGAAATTCCCAGGCTAGGGGTCGAATTGGAGCTGCAGCTGCCGGCCTACACCACAGCCACAGCAATACTGGATTGGAACCACATCTGTGACCTGCACTGCAGTTTTTGGCAACTTTGTATCCTTAACCCACCCAGCGAGGCCAGGGATCGAACCTGCATCCTCATGGACACTATGTTGAGTTCTTAACCCACTGAGCTACAATGGAAACTCCCCTTCCTGGATTTTAAATGCAAAAGTTGGGTGAGAGAAATACCTCTTCCTCTGGTTTTTAATCTAGGATGATATAATATTGGAGTTACTTCTGGGCATATACCACCCATCTGTTCTTATGTTGGAAGCCATCTGAAGTAGGAGAAAAATAGTCAAAACCCAGAGAGCTGCCAGGAAGAGAAAGATCAGAGAGCATCATTTCAGTCCTCGCAGCTATGCTGTCCTTCCTAGTTATTTATATGAGCCAGTACTCTCCCACTCCTCCCCCCCTCTTTTTTTCCTGAGCTAGTTTGGGGTCATACAGGCAGTGATCCATTAATAACTTAATTGCAATTATGATGAGTAATACAGAAGTTAGAAGAGAGCGCATACAATGATTTGATACTGTGCATTATCCTAGATTATCTAGATACAAGTTTCTCCAAAAAAGATAATGTTTGAACATGTTAAGACCTAAGGGAATTTTAGGAGTTCCCTTTGTGTCTCAGTGGTTAACGAATCCGGCTAAGAACCATGAGGTCGCGGGTTCGATCCCTGGCCTTGCTCAGTGGGTTAAGGATCCGGCGTTGCCGTGAGCCGTGGTGTAGGTGTAGCCGTGGTGTAGCCGTGGTGTAGATAAAAGGCAAAAAGACAAGAAAAAAATAAAAAGACCTAAGGGAATTTTAAAAATGCCTAGTTTGTAAGTGCTTCATTGTATAAATGGGTAAAATATAGAGAATCAATGTATCTCATATCTTCAAACAGCAAGTCAATAGAAGATTGAAACCCCAATCTTCTGCTTGTAGTTAGGTAACCTTTTCCTACATGGCTGTGCCAGTGATGAATTCAGCATTGTCTAAGAAATTATATTGATATTACAATCTCCAGTTATGTCTGGATCAAATAAATCATTATAGCAATTAGTTCAGTATTTAGATTACTGAAGGGCAAAACCAAATAATGTTCTCTGGACTTGTTTCTTTTCTTTTCTTTTTTTTTTTTTGGTCATGCCTTTTATGTAGAGCCACAGCAACGCGGGATCCGAGCCGCGTCTGCAACCTTCACCACAGCTCACGGCAACACTGGATCCTTAACCCACTGAGCAAGGCTGGGGATCGAACCCGCAATCTCATGGTTCCTAGTCGGATTCGTTAACCACTGAGCCACGAAGGGAACTCCCTGGACTTGTTTCTTATTAAATATAGGACAGTACAAGAGTAGTAAAGGAAAAGTAGTTTGATGGAAAGAATACCTGGGATTTAAATATTTGTCAACTGCAAAAAAAAATGACATTCACTTTTTCTGACGTTCAGCTCATCATTATTCCTACTGTTTCTATTAAAAGCTGTGATGACAAATAGACAATATTATGCATAGAACGTTCTACCAGTTTTTGGGTTGCTGAACCTCGGTGTCATTCAGTCAGTCAAATTAAAGAAGAAGAGTACCTTAATAAGCCTGAGCCAGTATAACATACTTATTAAGGTAATTTGAAAACTTACTGTTAGATTCTCTGGAGAAAGTTGGTTGAAACTTGAGAAATGCAACATAAAAATTCATCATAGACGGTGATTAAAACACTCGCATAGCAAACACTAAAAATGTAAGGAAACAAATTTTAATCACCATGGAATAGTGCTCAGTTAAACATGGATTTTTATCAGTCAGATACCTCCTTAAGTAATTGGGGATAATGAGCAAGATCTCAATATGCCCTGTCCAATTGATTTTTCAAATAATAGACTTAGGAATCAGCTAGGAAAGAGCATGGCTGTCCCTTAACATCATCATGACCTTTTCTTCTGAATGCACAGTTGCAGACTCTCCTTCCTAACCCTAACACAGGCAGGGATAAACTGCCAAGTGCAACCTTAACAACGATGGCAGGCATAGGCAGCTAGAGTAAGAACCATAGTGCTGAATCCAGAATTTCCACCCCCACTCTCACCAGTGCCTCTTGGGCTACATCCACCTAGAATAGAACAGAGCATGCATGAGACAGAAAATTCTTTGTTTTCTCTGCATTAGAGAAAAGGCAAATAGGTGTGAATTATTTAAAATAAAATAAAAGGAGTCCAGTGGAATATAGGAAAGATGCAGGCAAGTTAGGAGAGATTTAGTAGTTGAAATGAATTTTACTCTTGAGAAACACAGATTTCATTCTTGATGCCTGACTATCTCATGTACTTCACTCATGATTAAAGTTCTGTATTTTTTTTCTCTTAAACCTCTTGAATCTGTCCATTTCTTTTAAATGTGTCTGCAGTGATTCGGTCCATTCCACCAAGTCACCATCTCTCTTGCCTGGGTAGCTACTGTAGACTCTTGAATGTTTTTCCTTTTTTCGCTCCTGCTGCCCTACAGTCAGGGGTCTGTGTTGGAGATGCTTTGTTCAGGCTCTCAAGAGCCATTTGTGTGTATCACTTTCCAATTCCACCTTCAGTGATACATTGGAAGCTTGAAATTTACTACAGTGGGAATATTTACACCCCAGAAATTGGAATATACTATAAATCATGACTTTTAAATATATATTTTCCAGATAGCTAATTGTTGTATACTGACACACTACTGCCTACAGTTAATTCTCCATATAGCTGCAAAAGACATAAATTATATGATGTTATCCTCCTGCTTTAAGGTCCATATTGACATCCTATAAAATCCAAATTATTTACTGGATCATCTAGGCCCTATGCTATTCTGACCTCAGTCTAATACCCCTGTTCTCTTCAGTATACCATCTTAATACATTCCAGCAACCTTGTGTTTTCTGTCCCTCCAGGGTCTTTGTGTGGTAGAGCTGCTCTTCCCTTGGAACGCTCCATACCTGAATCATTTTCATTTAAGTCTCAGGATAAAATTTACCTTCTCAGAGAGGTCTTCTTTGGCCATCCAGTCTTTGCATTATGTTGTTTTATTTTCTTCGTAATATTTATTTTATGAAATGTTATGTATTTATTTTCTGTCTCCCCTGTTAGATAAACAAGGATCATGCTTTTTAGTTCTTTTTGCTGTATCCCCAGTACCTAAAAAAAAAATGCCTGGTTCAAAGCAATTCGCATTTATTGAATTAATTAATAAATAGATGAATGCAACTCGCAACTGCATAGTATAGTATCTGACAAAACTTTTTATTTCTACAAATGAATCATTAAATACATTAACTTAAGAGTTAATGATTGAAGTCTTACTTGAATCTCATCCCGTTCTCTACTTACAAATCTATTATAACCTTGAAGAGGAGAAACCGTGCCCAGCGATAACAGTAAGATACTTACGGTCTGAAGCTCAGGAAATACCTCTCAATTTCCTGGAGCAAAATCTAAAGATAGCTTCAGAGCTTTAATCTCATGTTATTGATTCTGAAGACTGTAAGTTGTAGAGGCTCAAATGATCTATGCCCTAAAGTTTAGACTCTTTTGTTCCCTGAAACACTATTTTTTAAGAACTATCCTTTAATTGTGACTTAAGAGATGAGATCTTGTTTGTTTGACTGCTTTTTTGGCTGTATCTGCAGTATATGGAAATTCTAGGGCCAGGGATAAAACCCACAGTGTGACCTAAGCTGCAGCAATGACACCACTGGATCCTTAGGAACCAGGGAATTACTAAGAGATGAGATTTCCTAACATTTCAGCCGTTTTGACTGCTTCTTATGAGTTTGACGAAATCTAAAACTGAGAATGACAATACATTTGGAATATATATGCATGATCCTGTAGGCCAGCCAGATATACAGAGGCTACACCAGCATCTGGGAGTGTGGCTCTTGCCCCCAGCTCTAAGGTGCATTCCTTAAGCTAGCCACTTCTGAGCCTGGAGTGCTCACCCTCTCATGCACTGCTTACTCATTCTTCCTTGGTTAGGAGGGTGCTCTTCTGACCTGCAGCTTTAGCCGTGCCCACTCTCGCACTGCCACCTGCCACCTTCACATCGAAGAGAGTAAACTCTGTACCCTCAAGATACTTGCTTCTTTTCTTGCTCAGAGATCAAAAATGGTGCTACTTCACTTTCATCGGTTTTAGTATAGAAAGCCTTTGACCTTGAGACACCTGGAGGCTACCACAGAGTTGGTCATTGTTACTAATACCATTTTCCTTGTTTAGAAATAACAAAGTAGAATAGGAAACATCATCTTTGGGACAGATGGACAGTCTAGTATTTAGTTTAAAGATCTGCAGAAAGTACTAACATTTTGCAGGCTTTTCTAAAAGTTTTCCACTGATAGAGATCAACTTTTCTAATTGGGATACAGACCAGAATTAGCTAGACATTGGCATATAAGGCATCTTTCTTTGTATATCTGGTCACTTATTTGGCCCCCAGTCCTATGCCTTTGAAATGAAAGCTATTACAATAGATTTCATCTTCTTAATCTTTAAAAGTTGGTGCTCAGTACTAAGTGCTCAGTACTCAGTACTTATGCACATAGACATTACCTTTCAGTGAAGTTAGAATATCAGTTTCAAGATGTTTGAAGTTCAGTTATCTGTGATACTCTTTTCCTTATTTCTGTGACTAAAAGTAGCAGTAATAGTAAATGCTTAGATGGTATTTACTGTACCATCCATTGTTCTAAATGCTTTGCATGGATATGTTTTATCCTCCCAATAATTCTATCTGGTAGGTACTATTATTGTTCCTGCTAGCGGGGAACCCAAGAACCACAGAATTTCAAAGTTAAACAGCCAGAAGATGGAGTAGGCGGAATCTGAACTTGACAGGTGGGATTCAAGCCACTGCTTCCCCTGCTAATCTCTCTGCAGTCCTGCGTCTTGAAAGTTGGCCATGATCCCTAGTGAAAATTGAGGGGAAAACTGCAGATAGCTATACTGCACTCTTATAGCATAGATATGAGGGATGTTGCCTGTACTCTTAGGAATCAAGAGTACATTGGAAAAAGCATTCAAATGGGAATAAAAAGACCAGGAAACTAACTACTCTTGATGTTTCTGCACTTGTGTCTTCTAGGATATTACTTTCTGACGTGTAATCAGAGGGTAAGTTATTAATCTATGAAATGAGAGGCTTGGACTAGAGCTGCAGTGTTAAAATTCTGCTCTTCTCCACGTTGGGATTCTGCAGAGGGGTAGCTAGGCTGGCTTCTGGGGTGAAGGAGTGTCAAGGATGCAGATTTCCTTCTTGGAACTGAGAAGTATTTCTTTTTTTCCCCAATTCACCTTATTGAATTGGTTTAAAATAGATCTTGAAGAAGGCAGGATTCAAATTTGAAGCCACTTCCATTCAATCCCTTCTAACAGTCTGGCCTACTTTCCTGTGTCTATTAGTTAATCTGATGATTTTATTCCCTATCAGACAGAGCCAAGGGAGGCTTCAGAATAACCTGCCATTTCATCAGCTCTTGGAGAGAGGCAGTGTTCTTGTTTTCTTGTTCAAACTTTTTGACTCTAATAATGAAATTTTAAACCAAATGGCATGGGGAGTTATTTTCAAGGCAGGCAGGAAGGCCTGCCAAATTATAGCACATAAATGGCCACTTATCTAATCTGTTCATGTTCCAATTGTGTGTGCACACCAGATGTGCTCACATACAATACTAGTAATAGTAACCTTCAGCTAAGTATTTTGCTACTTATTGCCCATATTAAAAGGGATGCATGTGCATTTGTGTGTGCACGTGCACACAAACACACACACACACACATACAAACACACACACACAAGTATACACACACTCTTTTATATTCCTACCAGCTCATGGTACCTTTCTCTTTCCATAATACTCAGCAGATGGGTTCGCCCTAACTAGGTTCAAGTATGAAGCACTTGGGTATCTTCTCTAGGCTCTAACAAAAAGCAAATCAGTTATACAACAAATATTTATTAAGTACTCAGTACTCTAGTACTCAGTACCCATGATACTTTAAGGAGAAACTCAAGGCACTTGTGTCTTCGAGGGTCTTAGTACACATGGTACACTAGCTGACAGCATATAATTAAGGGTTAAATTGTCTGACATGGACTGTTAGGTGTAGTGGGAATTTCAGAGAAGAGGAAGAGAAATGAGAGCTAGTAAAGTAAAAAAAGACTTTGAGGGGGATGAAACGAACTGTGTCTAGAAACTTGTAGATCTTTATGGGTAGGTATCATTTCAGTTTGCAGAGAGAAGGTGAAGGGGAAGTCCCTGTTTTGGATATGTCTGTTACAGTAACTTCGGTGACTTGATGTGATGACTTGATGTGCATCACAGGGAATATAATTTAAGGGGCAAACAGAAAGTTCTTCTGTCCCATCATGTATGAAAAGATACTACTCTTAGATACGACGTAATTTTATCTTTTAAAATATAAACCTTTTCAGTTTAAATACATCAGGACAGGTTACTTTTCATTTATACCTTAGCCAAATACAGATAAGAAAATTTCTTTCCACTGAATACTTAACTGTAGCATAATAAGGACTTGATGTCCCATGTCTTAGGGTCTCCCGTATAAAGGCCAATCAAGAGATTTGTTCTTATGTCCCAAGCCCCAGTGATTGGAAACTTGATTCTCCAAGATAAGCTGTTTCTGCCTATTATGAGAAAGGGTAAACATATATCTGATCAGTTTAGCAGTGGTGGAAACTCTAGCTTGCATTTCTTCTTTCTAATTCCTGTAACTTCTAATTTCTATGTGTATATAGCCAAAACATCAAACTCCTTTTACTCCTTTCCAGGTTCACCATCTTATGGTATTAGGTAGAGGAAAATTAGTCTAATTGTTTCTCTGAGTCATCCAGACATTAGTTGTCTCTCAGCATCATGCCCTCCTCAGGATCAGTTTTGAGAACCCTTCACATGGCAAAGACAGTTGGTTGTCCCCTGTTTGCTTCTTCTCCTTTCTCAGTAGTAACACCTTTGGTTTTTAGCTATGTAGATGTCTATGTATAATAAAGATCGCTTTTCCAGACTTCCTTGTGGCAAGTATACCCATAAGACTAAATCCTAGACAATGGGACTTAGTCAGAAGTGTTGCATGCAATTTATAGGAAGTATTCCTAAAGGAAGTGGGCATGCCCTTCTTTATTGCTTCCTTCTTGTTAGAATATACTTGTAATAACAGAGTTTCTAGTAGCCATTGTGGACAGTGAGATGACCCCAGGAATGTGGGTCACCTATTTAAAACAATCAGAAAACAGTCTCAAAAGATGGGCATTAAGAATAGTGAGAAGAATGCATAAAATGTGGTTAGATAGTGAGTGTCCCATAAAAATTACTCAGTGAACATGTGTTGATTTCAGTTGAAACTGAATTCTGACTTCTGTTGGAAGGGCTGTGCGTGTGTGTGTGCACATGCACACGTGTGTGTTTTCCAGCGCTTACCTATTTGATAGCAGAAGAATATAACATCAAGGCTGGTACTCAAAAGGAACCAGACTTGGTTCCTGCACTGTGCCACTCTCCAGCCTAGGCTGTCATGGTGGAGGTTCTGTGTCATTCTACTAGATTGGTTAGCTCGGATTTGAAGAAATACTCTGCAGAGGAATAAAAGGAGGATCTTGAGAGAGACCAGCCTAGGAGACTAGAAGAGTTAAGTTAAGCTTCAAGTAACAAAGACTCAAAATAACAGAGCTTGGAAAAGACAACCATTTGTTTCTCTTTTCATCCAAGGATTAGTGAAGCCACTTTTAAAGACCTGATGATGTTTTTGCACAAGCTGCTTTTTCCTCAGTTTCTGGGGAAAAAAAAACCTAGGGGTGCCATTCTTGCACTTAAGTAAATTTTGGGGGGATCTGATTATTAATTAGTTTTTGTTTCTATTTTAATATACATACTTTCATAAGCCTTCTTAAATCATTGGTGGACTAAGATGGGGGAGATAACAATGTAAATAGAATTAGAACTGAGAAGCTATAAGATTTAATGTGGGGAGAGGGCAGGAAAAAGCCTCTCTCAAAGCTAAACTCACAAAACCCAATCAGTGATATTGGGTGGTGTGCCCTGAGCAGAGCATGAGGGAACCGGTCTGGTTGTCAGGAGGCCCTGAGACATGGAGGGGACCAGGGCCCTCTAAGCTCTGCCAGTCTCTCTATCACTTCTCTTGATGGGCTTTTGATGATTGTTAGATTTTCTTTTTTGGTATTAATTAGAATTTCTTTAGTATAATATCTTTGAGAGATTTTTAACATTTATGAAGTGCCAGAACCGTACAGAAGTGCAGATATGTTCCATAGGGAAGAACAGGGTTTCCTAATCCTCTATTGTGAAGGTCAGTTCATTTGTTTAGACTTAAGGACAAATAGTGATGCATCCTGTAACAGGCTTTCTCTCCAAAACCAGTGCGCAACATGGGGGTTCTATAGTGCACATTTCAGGACTAAGAAAAATAGTGAAAACAAGAAGAGAAAGCATTAAACATGAATCAGGTTTATTAGCTGATAGAAAGCATTGTGTTTACTTAGTCTCTTTTGGGGAATAGGACAAGCCAACCCTATTCTTCTGTGCTCCACAAAGTACTGAGAATCTAATTTGTGTTTCCCAATTTTATTCTTTGTAAAATAAAATGAAACTAAGGGTAGCCTGAAAGTGAAAAGAATTTATGGGTAGGAAAAGAAGAGGAATCTGTAATCCTCAAATGATGTGGCTTAGTGAAGGTGGCCTCGTTCAGTTCCATGCTAGTCACACATATTGAAGGCTCTTTTTAAAATCTGATGGCCTCCTTTGCATGAAGTAAGAGTATCACAAACCAACTTAAGCTTTAATAAGAAAAAAAGGAGATTTATTATAAGGAAGCAGGGATTATACATGGACTAAGGGTAGGAACGAAGCTGTGTTTCAGGAAAAACTGGGAAGCAGGAAAGGAAAGCCACGAGGGTCAGTGCAGAGGCTGCTTCTCTTAACTTGACTTCTCTTGTCTGTGCATGTACTCTGATCTCTCCCTCTCCATCACATGGCAGAATAGGTCACCCGTTTCTGTGTTATAGTTCTTGCACTTGTGGGTGACTGCCTCATTGGCTGAATTAGGAATCTCAGGGGAGAGAAGTTGAGCAGTTGGAAACAGTGCCCAATGTTAGTCCAAACAGCCATGGGCAGAGGTGAGGGACATTAACATCATGTAATAAAATAGCACTGTCCTCAGCTCACCTCATTGTATTTATGGGGTTAGTCCCAGAGAAAATGACTTGGCCTAAGGTCTAGTCTGACACTTTGTGAGGTAAACTGTGTTTATTTAGTGCTCAGGCCCAAAGAAATTGCAGAACCCCATGTATATTGTTCCAAAACAAGAGATAAATAAAAATAGGGTTTTTCATTTACCTCTTTGTATTGACATCATATAAGATCCAGCTGTTCTAAATCAGTATAAAGAAATAGGAAATTAGTCTTTTAATTTGGTATATTTGCTTTGGAGAGTAAATTCTGAACTGCCTAATCTCTTCATGTTTTGAAGATTTCACTCTAGGTAAATTGAAAGCAAATAGATAACTGAAGCTGGACAATTTATTTCATAGATGTTTTTAAGCAACTGGGCCAGTGATGCATGTATTTATAACCCATTATCAATACCCAGGGACAGGTGTAGGATCTCCCATAGCGATTTCTCTGTCATCAAACTTATCAGAACATATTGAAAGAAAAAAGAAAACTGGTAGACAACATCTAGGTACCTTGTGGGTGTGTTTACCAAAAATATTGCAATGATGGGCATTTATTTGCAGAATGTACACTTTGCAGAAAAATTCCTCCAAAGTCTTTGGATTGTCTGTGTTGGGTACTGAAGACTCATAGTCAGTCTCTACTGAGATTAGTCAAAATGAGGAAAGCAAGTACAGAGCCATTATTTGATCATGTCAACAGCCTTCTGGGATCCAAAAGAATGACAGTGTGCACAGAACCAGCATCTTCAGGCAAGCAGGGAGCAAATCTCGAGGGAGGTACTTCTTAGTTTTAGAAGAAAATAATATTCAACTCTTATTTTTGACACTCACAGATCATCCCTGGATATGAGATTCCCCAACTATTAAGGCTGAAAGAATTCCCATTAACCCATTTTTTTTTTTAAACAGGAGGTTGTTGTTGGTCTAAGTTAATTGTGCATAAGACAACCAAGATACTGTAGAGATACCTCTTAAATTTGGACAAATTATTATGAATCAATAAATATTAAGTAATATATAGTCAATCTCTCCAGTCCCGAAATAAGAAAATAAAAGATATCAATTCAAAAAATCAATGTGATTTCTAAAAAGAATATGAATCTTAAAAAATAACAAACCAGGTGATATGAGTTTGCTTTAAAATAATACAAGAAGTTATTGGAGGATTCAAAAAAAATAACAATTTGTTCTACCTACCTCCTGAATTGATAGAGGCCATTTAATATTTTATTTTACTTTATTATTTTTTTTTTGTCTTTTTTTTAGGGCTGCATCCAGGGCATATGGAGATTCCCAGGCTAGGGGTCAAATTGGAGCTGTAGCTACCAGCCTATGCCACAGGCACAGCAACTGGGATCTGAGCCATGCCTGCGACCTACACCACAGCTCATGGCAGATCCTTATCCTACTGAGCAAGGCCAAGGATCGAACCCTTGTCCTCATGGATACTAGTTGGGTTTATTAACTACTGAGCCACGATGGGAATTCTAACCTATTTAAGTTTTTTAAAAAATGTCTACTTATTTTTGAACTGTGTGTTAGAGTTTAAAAATTTAGTAGTTCCCTTTGTGACTCAGTGGTTAACAAACCCAACCAGGATCTATGAGGATGCGGGTTTGATCCCTGGCCTTGTTCATTGGGTTGAGGACCCGGCGTTGCCATGAGCTATGGTATAGATCGCAGACATGACTTGGATCCCGTGCTGCTGTGGCTATGGCACAGGCTGGCAGCTGTAGCTCCAATTCATATACTGGATCTCAGCCTGATGAAATGACAGTCAAAGTTCACTAGACCTGAGTTCCCATTGTGGCTCAGCAGGTTGGGGACCTAGCATAGTCTACAGCATGATTCTAAAGCTGTTGCTTAGAGTGTGTATAGTGATGGAGAATATGTGTTTTTCTGAACCTAAATGGCAAATAGGAAAAGAAGTTTTTTTCACATATCTATACAGACTTAAAATAGTATCTTAACAGTCCTGCTATTCTGAGTCAGTAATAAAACATAATGATTTTATTTATTTGACATATTCTCTTTGATTAAATTTATGGCATGACATGTATTATCCCATTCTATTAAGAACTTTTGGAAGTTCCCGTCGGGAGTAAAGGATCTGACACTGTCTCTGTGGTGTCTCAGGTCACTGCTAAGGCATGGTTTCAATCCCTGGCCTTGTATGTGGACTTAAGGATCCAGTGTTGCCGCAGCTGTGGCTTAGGTTGCCTCTGCAGCTTAGATTTGATTCCTGGCCCAAGAACTTTCGTATGCTGTGGTGCGGCCAGAAAAGAAAAAAAAATTTTTTTGGTATGAAGTATTATATCTTTACCTTTCTTCTGAGGCAAGGAGAGAACTGTTAAGTTAAAAAAAAAAATGAAGAGGGAGTTCCCGTCATAGCACAGCAGAAACGAATCTGACTAGGAACCATGAGGTTGCGGGTTCGATCCTTGGTCTTGCTCAGTGGGTTGGGGATCCGGCATTGCTGTGAGCTATGGTGTAGGCTGCAGATGCTGCTCAGATCCTGAGTAGCTGTGGCTGTGGCATAGGCCAGCAGCTATAGCTCTGATTTGACCCCTAGCTTGGGGACCTCCATATGCTGTGGGTGTTTCCATTAAGAAGCAAAAAAAAAAAAAAAAGAGATAAAACTAATTTCATATTTCAAAGTAAAAATCCATTTTACTTTGAAATTTCTCTACCATGATATTTTTCCTCTCTTTCTCTCCCTCTGCATATTTCCCCTGTCTTCCTTTCAACTCATATATTATTTGGAAACTTATAAAGCTGAAATGAACAAATGTCTGGCTCTAAATGCAAATGAGAATTTGTATTTTTTATACATATGTGTATCCTGTCATCAGAGAATGGTTTCATCATTGATTGCCTCCCAACTTACAGTACTCTTACACCCAAATTTGTTGTTGGCTCAGCACAGTCTGTGGAAGGAAAATGGATTCTGTTCTGATTCCAGGTATTGATTGACCATGTGTTACTTTGGGAACAAGAGCTGACTTGGTTTTTTAGCAGGATAATGAGAAAATTACTGACCTCCTCTCAAGAGAGGTTTGGCAAATAAAGAATTATAAAATGCTTTGCCTTAGAAGGGCTAAATATTCTTCTAAGTGCTTTCATTCTTCTTGGCATAGCAGTGTTCATTGAGTATTGTTTGAGGGAAAGCCTTTAACCAGGAAGTATGTGTGACTTGGCTTTAGCCACTGAAAATATTTGTATATTGAAAGAGGACTTGACCAAAAAGAGAGTTTCTAGAACTACAAAAAAGCCCTTACAGAGCCTGACCATGTGCCCATAAATGAGGACGCTAAGAGCCCCCATGCTATACTTTCCAGATGGATTCACTGCAATGCCTGCAACTTAGCCAATCTGAATCCTTGCCTACGCACTTTTAGACAGTCTCCTAATTGGATCATTATTGGGAAAGGTAGAAAGCAGCGTGATGGAGATCAGATGGGGCTCTGAGCACAGTGAAGGGAATCTCAATGCTTCTGGCGGCGTGGTGGTTCAACACAACCAGGATTGTTCTAGTATTGGCAAACACTTTAAAAATGAAATAAATGGGTCATCAACCAACATTTCATTTGTCACTGTCTCAACAGCCCAAGGCAGAGCTCTGTTTTGCCAGCCACATTTTCAGATGGAAGCGTGTGTTTCAATCGCATTTGTTTTCCTGACACTTCAGGTGGTGTAAAGTTGCACAGGCTGGCCTCAGCTTGTTTGCCCTTGGCTCACTGCTTCTCTCTGATGCATCTTCACAGGCATTTCCTCCATACTTAGGGTTTCCAAGCACATTGAGGGTTTACACTGTAAAATATTTAGTTGCACCAGAATCTAAGACCTGCAAGGGTCCCCAGGAGAACTGAGCAGAGATTATTCTAAAAAGATAACTGCTTACCCTCTTATAAAACACACATGCATGCACACATGTGTGCATACACATGCACAGAAAGCTAGAGAATTGCCATATACCTCAAAGTCTTAAGTACTGAAGTGTGTAGCTGTCAGTATACCTAGCTCCCCCACCCTCACTCTCATAGCATATGTAAATAAGTTCCGGCCTCAGTTCTAAGACCAGGCATATGTTCTTGGGCAAATCATCATCTCTGAAAGGCAGAGTCCTGTGACTACAATAAAAATTAAAGCCTCTCTTATGATCTGCATTGATCTCAGATATTTTTGAGATCTGATTAAAACTTACTTATACTTAAGTATAAGTCTGTGACGGTGGTGGAATGACTTCAGTTGTTAACTATTGAAGTTGAGTAATTGGTGCATGAGGATGATATATCCTCCATATGTGTATATATTTGCAGTATTCCATAATAACATTTTAAACATTTAAAAATGTAGTATTTGACAATTAAACCCTGCTTTGCCTACTTCTCAGCAGAGTTATAGGTGAGAAACATAGGAAACAATATGTAAAAGTGTTTTGTGAATAGTAAAGCACTAGAACAAGTATATCTCAAAAAAGTTCATCTGCAGGGTACCCATATCCAACTCACCTTGCCTACTAATTAAAAATATGGTTGTGGAGTTTCACAGACTTACGGAATCAGACGTGATGGCAGTGTATCCCACAGGAATCTCCATTTTGAATCAGCCCTTTATACATCCCATCTCAGATGATGTTTCCACATTATAAAATTTGGAGATCACACACTGTACAAGTCCTTCTTGACATTATTAAGGTCTTTTAAATGGATGGAGAAATTACTTCTAGTGGGGCTAGGGGGCACTGTGGCACAATGGATAGCGCATTGGACTTCTAGTGGGGCTGGGGACCTATTTCCTATACATCTCAGGAAGCTCTATGTTAATCCCTTCTCCACTTACAATTTGTTATTTGAATCCTGATTTCTAACTGTTGAAGAAGCCTCAAGTTCATGCTCTCTGCTGTCCCTACCGTGGCCCCATTTGGTTACGGATCCTTAAGAAGGATTTGTCCATTATACACTGGGCCCTCTTGCTCATATATCAGCCATTGTCCTCACCATCACGTGATTCTGTGTAGACCTTAGTCTGCCCAAGTACACTTTTTGCCCAGACACCGCTCAGGTACCTCCTAGGTTCATTCACTCAGCCTCAGTTATTTGTTGAACAACTTTAATGTGAATGCACTCCTCTAGGTGCTAGCAAATGATCCAATTAAAAGCCGTTCCCTAACGTAATTTACTCTGTAAATTTGGAGGTTTTGTCTTTGAACAGGTAACTAAATAATACAACTTTAGATAGTGCTAAGTGCCAAGAGTAAAATAGACTGGGGAAAAGGGATTTAGTTGCACTTGTTAGGGAAGGCCTCTCTCAAAAGGAAATATTTAAGGAGAAGGAGATGAGATGGAGAAGTTGGTAGAAGTAGTGGAAGAGATGAAATAGTAAGTGCAAAGATTGGCGTCAATAAACTTAGGTTCAGGTAATAACAACAAGGCCATGCTGGCTATAGCGTAATGGTCAAGGGTCAAAGTTCTAAGAGATGAGGCTGGAGAGAGAGGGCCAGTGCCTAGGTACTGTAAGGCTTTGTAGGGCACGATAAAAAATTGGGATTTTAAATGCTAGTTATGGGTACTGCTCATATTTTCATCAGTCTAATCAAGTATTGCCATATTGCCTGAGGCCAGATATTCCTACAGAAGCTGTGTTTCATTCCAGTTCCCTGGTAGTGCTCAAGTGAAAGACAGTCATATTTGGTGAGTTGTTTCTATTTCTCACACTTCATGCTTAGAAAAAGAAAAAGAGAGAGAAAACCTACTTTTCTGTGTTCTCTATCATTTACGAATGGATGTTTTTCAGTGAACATAGTCTTTATTTTATTTAATTTTTTTACAGTTTTTATTTTTTCATTTTTGAAGTGTTATTGAAGTATAGCTGATTTACAATGTTGTGATAATTTTTGCTGTACAACAGAGTGATTGAGTTATATGTGTACACACATTCATTGTCTTTCAGAATCTTTTCTCACATAGATTACCACAGAATGTTGGGTAGAGTTCCCTGTGCTATACAGCAGGTCACTGTTGACCAGTCAATCCACATAGCACAGTGTGCATATTCCAATCACAAACCCCCACACCACCCCTTCCCCCCCCACCTGTCCTCTTTGGTAACCATAAGTTTTTTCAGAAGTCTGTTTCTGTTTTACAAGTAAGTTAATTTGTATGCTTTTTTTTTTAGATTCCACATACGTGATAACATATGACATTTGTCTTTCACCATCTAGCTTCGTTTAGTATTATTATTTCTAGGTCCATCCGTGTTGCTGCAAATGGGCATTATTTCATTCTTTTTTATAACTGGGTAATATTCCATTATCTATATATAACACATCTTTATACATTTATCTTTTGATTGACATTTGGATTACTTCCATGTCTTGGCTTTTGTAGATAGTGCTGCAGTGAATATTGAGGTGAATGTATCTTTTTGAACTATATTTTTTTTCCAGGAGTGGGATTACTAGATCATACGATAGTTCTATTTTTACTTTTTTAAGGAAATTCCATACTGATTTCCATTGTGGTTGTACCAATTTACATTCCCACCAACAGTGTAAAAGACTTCCCTTTTCTCCACACCTTCTCCAGCATTTATTGTCTTCAGTAAGTGGAGCCGGGAAAACTCAACAACCACAGGTAAAAGCATGAATTTAGAATACTGTCTTACACCATACATACAAATAAACTCAAAATGATTAAAAAACCTAAATATAAGACTGATTACTATAAAATTCTTAGAGGAAAATATAGGCAAAACACTCTCTGACATAAATCGCAGCAGTATCTTCTCAGATCCACTTCCTAGAGTAATGAAAAGAAAAGCAAAGGTGGCAACTAATTAAAAAAAGTTTCTGCACAGCAAAGGAAACCATAAAAAGAAAAGACAGTCCACAGAATGGGAGATACTATTTGCAAATGAAGCAACTGACAAGGGATTAATCTCCAAACAACTCATACAGCTCAATTAAAAAAAAAAAAACAAAAACTAAAACTCAATCCAAAAAATGGGTAGAAGACTTAAATAGACATTTCTATAGCAAAAAAAAAAAAAAAAAAAAAAAAAAAAAAAAAAAAAAAAAAAAAAAACCACATGAAAAGATGCTCAGCATTGGTAATTATTAGAGAAATGCAAATCAAAAATACTATGAGGTACCACCTTACACCAACCTGAATGGCCTTCATCAGAAAGTCTACAAACAATAAATACAAATGTACTCTTTAAAATCATCAGGAAGCAATGATAAATAAATGTTCCCCTCACCCCCAGTTGTGCAAGCCTATGGTTACGAGATTTGGCCACTAGATGGTGGCTATATATCAGTACCTTGAAACATTGTTTTCTATTTGACAAAGTTATTAAAAGAATAATTATGTGTTAAAGATACAAACAAAATATGTGTATGCTTACAATTCCTTTGGTCAAAAAAAGATCAGCAACAGTAAAAGAAATAGAAAAGACATCACAGCCTGCAGCCTGCTTTTTGTTCAGTTACATTTTCTCTTGAGAGGATTTTTAGTTTCTTTGTGAGTGGTCTTTTGACATGGAATACTCATATATTTAAGTCAGGAACCCCCCACACCATGGCTATGACTATGGAAAAGATTCCTCCTACTCCTCTTTGCTGTACTCCTTATTTGGGGTTCCCTGGAATGTTTTCTTCTTGCCGTCTTAAATTTTCTCTATACAATTTCATTCGCTCCCAAGGCTCTGACCATGAAGTGTTTATGCTAATGATATTCCAGTTAATATCTTCACCAGGTATTCTGTAGACCTTCAGACTTATAATTCCACTGCTCTTAGATAGCAGGTAGCTTTTGGTACCTAAAACCTAAACAAACTTTAAACCAAATTCATAATCTTTCTTCTTGACTATTTCCTTCCCTTGAAATATTTTTCTTCTCATCTCAAGTAATGGTGTTGTAGTTTCATCACTTGTCTTGAGGAAAAATCTCTGAGTTATTAATTTCCATCTACTGCTTCCCATATTCACTTTTCCTTGAGGTACTGTTAATTTTTACCTCAAGTGTCTCGCAAATGCACTTATTCCTTTTTATTTTCTCACCTCCATCATTGTTTCCATCCACGTAATATATCCTCAACTGAAGTTTGTTTTCCATTTTATAGTCCATTGCCCACACATCTTTTGGAAAATCTTGTCAAAACTTAGATATGAACTAGTCACTTCCTTGCTTTAAATCCTTCTGCTCAGAAAGTAAAGTCCAAACCCATATTCTACATTTTTTATTTTATTTTATTTTTTTGCTTTTTTAGGGAAATACCGGAGGCATATGGAGTTTCTCAGGCTAGGGGTCGAGTCAGAGCTATAGCTGCCGGCCTATGCCATAGCCAAAGAAACACCAGATCTGAGCTGGATCTGCGAACCACACCACAGCTCCTGGCAATGCTGGATCCTTAACCCACTGAGCAAGGCCAGGGATCGAACCGGCAACCTCATGGTTCCTACTATGAGGATTCGTTTCTGCTGTGCCACAACGGGAACTCCCAAACCCATGCTCTACTATTCAAAGCCTCCAAGTTATGGTTCCACCCACCTTCTCAATCTCTTTCTAGCTCTACCCTGCCACACAGCCCTGTTGAGTGTTCAGAGTCCCTTGTGGGACTATGGACTGCCATGCCTGTGTCCCTTTGCACAACTCTAAGAAGTGGGAGATTTCCTCCTCAGTGCTCTCATTGTACACACGTACATTCACACACATCCATTATAAAGTTTGTCTAATGGACTGTACATGTTCATTTTTTTGTCTGTATCCTGCCACTGAACTGGGGCCAGGTTTTCAGCAGACAGTATTATTTTCCCATCTTTGTGTCTCCAGCAACTTGCGTAAGTCTTGGAATATCTTAGGTGCTCGGTAACTCTTGTTTTAATGAATGGATGGATGAACAAATTCTGATTTCTTCTGCATCTTTTCCAAAAGACAGAAAAAGCCTCCCCCTGTGTCTCGTTCTTTTCCAGTTGTTCTTATGGATAATTTCACACAAGAAAGGAAGGAAAAGGATATCTGGAGATAATGTCTTCCAAACACAGAAAACAGACCACCCTAGAAAGGGTAAGCTTTTGGAAGACATGGGCTATGGGGCCATAGTTGGAATCACCAAAGCCTGGGAGCCTCAAGAGGCCCACCAGTGCTACATCATTCCGTAGTTATAGCTATAATAATCATGTAAGCAATGGAATTAGGTTCATATTTAAATTTTCAGATTCCCCGTCTCTTTTTTTAACTCACATTGTTGCTCACTTGTGCTAATATCACCTCATTTAAAAAGGGGCTTTTGGGTGAGATCTAGTTCCGTAGTCATAGCCATAACCTGTGGGGTCCCTGTCTTACATATATGAGTATTCCACATCATAAGAACATTCTCAAAGAAGCAAAAAATCCTCCCAAGGGAAAATGCAACTGAACAGAAAGCAGGATGCAGATTGTGATAGACCTTTTTCTATTCCCTTTTTGGTTGCTGATCTTTTCAGTCAAAAGAATTTTGAATGCACATATATTTTGTTTTGAATACATTAATTTATTCTCCTTTTCTTATGCACACACGATGGTGGCATTGATGGGGGATGAGCCTTGTGAACTGTTTGACTAAGGGATTTCCTGAGGTCAGGATTCCTGATTCTATTGTTTGCCTCTATCTCCTCAGTGACTGGCATTGTGTCTAGCTAGAGCGGGTACCTCATAAGGAATCAAATCCCCACTGTTTTATTTTCTTATTGACAGACTTCAGTCTTGAATTAATGTGATAATTAGAACTGTTCATTACTTTTGAGGTAAAAGGTGTAAATATGAGCAACTATGACTGTCTCTGGTGACCAGGCTTTGCTTCATTAAGTAATTTGAGTGCCTTTGGATAGAAATCTGTGCATTACATACCTGCCTCACTTAAAATGTGTGACTTAGTCTAGATGCTCACTGTATTTCTTTATTACTTCCCACAGAAGGAAGTGAAGTTTAGAATTTTTTCTCTCTTTATGGCCAGAAAAAAGTATATATTTCTGCCTCTAGTCAAACAGGTACTTTTATTTGGTAAGAAGTAGTAATAGAAGTATGTGGATTTCATTAATTTTTAAATTTTATTGAAACAAATTTTAAGCTTTTTAGTGCAGATAGACATTTTTTGTAAGACTCAAATATTTCTTTAAACACGTGAATCATCTCAACTACCCAAATATTTCCTGTGTGTTATTTTTGGACAGGAATTTATCTGAACCATCATGTATCTCCCCCTCCTTTGTGACTTCTGGAAAGAATGTTGTTATATTATTTTCTGACAGCAGTGTCCTGTCCTTTGCAAGCTCTACCTCTCTGAGTGTCAATATAAGAATAATAATCACTTATGCTTTTATATGGCTTTATGTTGTTCAAAATATTATATATACTTTTACTCATTTGATCCTTATAAACATAAATTAAGAGATGCTGATGGATTTAATTTAAAGATGAAGAAACTGAGGCTTAGAGTTATTTTAAGCCAAGTTCATACCAATAATAATATGAGTGGTGGAATTAGATCCAGATTTGTTTTCAGATTCTCTCTTTTTTTTTTTTAATCCACATTGTTGCTCACTGCTGCTAATGTCAGTTTATTCGAAAAGGTGGGTTTTGGGTGAGAACTAGTTTTATTTAGCACATCTGGAAATGGCATCCTAATAACGATATCCCTGCTAATAACCTTTTTTCTCATTCCCAGAATAGAGAAGCCCTTATAATTATTAGCCAGTGTCTGCTCTGTACTCCCGGCCTCTGACAATGAGCACATGGGCACGGGTGTTACTGTTCTTGGGAAGAGCATTAATAATTAGATATTACTTGGGGAAAAGGGCAATACTTCATCAAAAGACAAAGTGCTAGCTTTGATATCTCTTTGTGCAGTTGCCGGAACACTTCTAGTGCCTGCTTCTAATCTAAAGATTAGCTGGCGGCTTTGCCCTTTTTCTTGTGAAATATCCGTTCTTATGGGAAACCAGTACCAAAACATATTGAGAATTTTTATGTCTTATTAAAGGTTGTTCGCTGATATTTGTAGGATCCTGAAGCACCTACCACTTATTATCTGGCAAATTCTAAATTTACTCAGAAATAATGTTATGAAAAGAGTTTTTCAAAATTATAAGGGGTTACATTGTGGGGTGACCATCCTTGCCACTGAAAAAGCCTCCTGTGATTCACTTTTTTATTGCTTTGAAGTGGCTTGGAGTGGACCTTGTCTCAGAGCTGGAATTTTAAGAGGAAAGCCTTTAATATCACCATTGCAGTATTTCCAGACAAGACTAGGCATGGCTCAGTTAACATCAGAAGGCGAGGCAGCAGGAGGGGTTAGTTCTCGTTTGGAGCAAAAGAGAGGTACTTACATCTGTAGGTACTCAAGGATGTCTAATCTCGAAAACCATGTAAAACAAAACATTATATTACAGATTGTGAGAGACAACACATACCAGAGGCGGCATACAGTTAGCACCAGGTGATAAAAAGCATGATTTTGGAAGTTTATGAATATCAACATGTCCCAAGGAGTCAGAGTGGCTGTAGGGAGTTGTAGGCAGAGTGAATCAGGGATTCACTTGCCCAGGTGTGATCTGGGGGTAGAGTCCCAGTCCTGGGAGGGCAGCTGTTGATCCTAGAGTCTGGAATCTATGCAGATTTTAAGGTAAAGACTTGGGACTAGAACAGGGGTTGAAGTTCACATATCAGAACTGGATCAAAAGATGGAGCTTAAGTCTTCGGAATGAGAAATCCATTCATCACCAAGGCAGAGAACCAAGTGGTGAGAAAGTAGATTAGGACTCCCATTTTCCTTCCTTTGAGATCTTGGCTTGGTCTGTCATTCCTCTTTAACCTCTATCTCTTCTCTATTACATGATGATGATATAAGTTGTTTTTAGGAACCCACAAGTAATATATTTGAAAGAGCTTTGAGTATTATGAAATATCAAGTAGTTACTGTTCGTATGTTCATCACATGGCTAGCAAGAATTTGTCTTCCGTGTACTGTACTTTTTATGATCAGTAATGCTATTATTTTAATAAATGACGTCAGAACACCTTCCTGATTCCATCTTGCCAGTGATGATCTTTTCTTTTTCACCATGCCTGTAGTTTGGATTATCCATCCAGCCATATTTTTCATGGCCACCCTGAGTCAACATCTACTATGTCCTTCTTGTCTCTCTAGATGTTCATTTTGATTGCACAGAACAGTCCAAAATATTCAGTCCAGGAGTTTCTGGACTGCTCCTACATGGAGTCTAATGAGAGATATTGGGGAGAGAGTTGCCAGCCCTCCCCCCCATCCCTTTCAGTGTGTGTTTAGGGGGTCAGGATTGAGTTATAGTTTGAGAAACAAATGACTAAAGCTTAGAGAAAGAAAGGGCATCCGGACAGAATGAGTTTTACGTTATTCTTGCAGCTCAGGGATAATTTTAACTACAAGGAAATACAGGGAAGAAACAGAATGATCTTGTTCTAAGTGAGAATTTTTATGCAAAGCCATAGCTCTCCAAACAGGGAAGCTTTGTGGCCTGAGCTAGAGGATCTGCAGGGGAGCTATAATCATTGATCAGGCATGTTAATGTCTCCTACCAGTGCCACTTACATAGGAGTACTCAAATATTATCTTTGGATAAGGGGAGCACAGGCAAAGGGTGACTCCAGCAAAGAGGTGACTAAGGCTGCCTACCCACCCCCCAGAAGGAGGTAAAGCAGACCCGAGGGAACAGTCTCAATGAGCTTCCAAGTATCCCAGGTATCCTCAGGGAATACTTGTAAGACATTTAAAGACTTGGGGACATCGTGAGCTTTTGGCTGCTTCAGTTTTGATTTTTATCAGTTACTTTCCCTTTTTTTTGGAAGTGTGCTTGCAAAACTACTTGGTTTGTATTGATTTAACTATCCAAAGAAGAGGCCTTTCTGGGTTTTGAATGTGGGTTTAAGACAAGAGAGATAGGACAGCCTAAAGATAATGTTTTCATTATTGTTAGCATTTTGGTTTTTTAATTTTTTTCCTGGTAGCAGCTCCAACACTAACCTTGCACATGTTTTAATCAATAGTCTGGTTCTACATATCAGATTAATGTTGATTGCCCAATAGTTATTCATTGATGTGCGAAGTGCTACCAGGAACTTTTTTAAAAAGCAGAAAAAAAAAACCCTCCGTTATTCAAAGATCTGGGAAAACAAAGGATATAAGGAATAAGTTACAAAAAAAATAAAAAGAAGGAAATAGAGGTCTTTACATGATTAAAAAGTCTCATTTCATCTCTTTCCTTCCCTTATTTATATATTGTCAAATTTCCTGTTAAAACACACACACATACACAGAACCACTCAGGAAAATTCCAGGAATTGTTATCATAGTAAAACAATAAAACTCCTAAGAGGCTAGCTTCATTATTAATAGATCTCTGATAAGGTAGTGAATAATTAATTCTTAAAGTGGTAAGCCAAACATAGTGCCAGATGAAAATAGGAAAGGATGAATATTGGCTAAAATATTTTAGGACCGTTTTACAGAAGAGATAGGATTTAAAATGAAGAATGAATAATGGATAGAATTTGGTTAGGAGAAAAGAAAAGAGAACAACATGAACAAAAGTGTGGAGAAAGTAAAGGTCGATAGATAAATAGATGGGCAGGGGAAGAATGGAGAAGATTAATATTTGGAATTGAGGAGTTCCTGTTGTGGCGCAGTGGAAACGAATCTGACTAGGAACCATGAGACTGCGAGTTTGATCCCTGGCCTTGATCAGTGGGTCAAGGATCCAGCGTTTCTGTGAGTTGTGGTGTGGATCGCAGTCGCGACTTGGATCTCGTGTTGCTGTGGCTGTGGTTACGCTGTCAGCTGTAGCTCCAATTAGACCCCTACCCTGGGAACCTCCATATGCCACAGATGTGGCCCTAAAAAAAGACAAAAGCCAACAAAAAAAAGTTGGAATTGAAATTGAAAGAGTGTGAGGCATGCTTTTAGAGGGTTTTAATGCCCGTCTAGGAATAGGGATATACTCTTCTGAAGAAAACACAAATTTAGGAATGCTATACCCTTATTGCCGCTTTAAAAACTTTTCCTAAACATATGAGTATGTATGTGAGTGTTCATCTGCACAAGGATAAACAAGCTGGTTACTGTTTAGCGTAGTCACTCAACAGGAGCCGCCACCACTCAGGTGGAAAAGTATCAGGATAGTTATTTTTCACCGTTGAAACGAACTAGAGTCATCTTAAAAGATGATGGATGGGTGTTGATCTCAGACATCCCCCCTAATGCCAGCACATCCTAGGCAGCAATATGATACGATATGGCTCACAAAGTAGTCAACAAGCAGTAATGCCTGCTAAATTTAAAAAACACTTTCAAAAGTTAATATAGTTTTGAAGATGCATTTACCTCACAGTAGAATTTCAGTTTGTCTGCTAGTTGATGGGGTTTGTAAGCTCTTAGAAAATGACTAACCAAATTAATTAATTAATACCTAAGGATGAGAAGGGAGGGCTCTAAATTGTTCTGCCTTGAACATTATTGCATGCACTACACATGTTATTACAATATACCTTGTGTTGTATTTATGTATATATTTAACCAAAAAAGACTATCTTCTTTTAGGACTATTAGATTGCTTTGGGGTATGATATTAGCTAGAGGGCTAATTCTATGTTAGAATCAACTTATTCCAAAGATATACCTATCATCAAAAAGGAAGCCTAGATTTGTGCCCTTATAGTATATACTTATAAAATTTCATTTACAAATTAATCTTTAAGGTTTATTGAATGAGATGCTGTCATAGGGCTTTTAAACACAGAAGGACGGCTTTTTTTTTTCTTTGTTCAGAAAGCCCCTTTGTAACTTTTTCATCCCCTTACAGGAAATATGCCTGCCTTATTTGTGGTTTGCAGTCACTAGTATTTTTTAAGGGGAATTAAATGTAAAGGGCCACATCTTTAGAGTTAATATGACCTAAGAGAGTCAAGTAGAAATCTAAGGCCACTTCTGCCCTGGGTTTCTTATGACTGCAAGTAAACTCAGAAACACACTTAATCAGTCTGTGATTATATCTGTGAAATAGTAATTATAAAGTCACCTCAGTCAGTTTGTTTTCCTGATACTGCTTGAAGCTTTCCCTTCAATTTCCAATCCTCGTATGTTTTAATATTGGTTCATCCTTCCAATACTATTTATTATTTAATAGTCTTTATTTCTTTGCTGTATTAAAAATTTGTACTTATCATATTTGTACATGGGCCTCTCCTGGTCTCTTTATTCTCATATTTTCTTTCTCTCCCTCTCCCTCCCTCTCTCTCTCTCTCTCTCTCTCTCTCTCTCTCTCTCTCCTCCACCCCTGAGGAGGACGGGATGTTTGTCTTTGCATCAGACATCCTCTCCACCTCTTCTCAAAGCCTGACTCCTCTGATCGGGGGCCACTGAGAGGGCACCTGAGGAAAAGGGAAACCGCCTGTCTCTTCACTTAACTCCTCATGTTTGTTGGTTTCTGTGTTTCTCAGCCAACATCAGTGGGCCACTGATGTCCTTCTTTTTCAACATCAGTGTCAAGTCAGATTCTCACCAGAAAAGAGACAGCACACTCAAGTTGAGACCAGAAAGAAGAAAAAATAGGTTTTGGTGAGGGGCTATAAATTTCTGCAACATACGGTAAATACGTTTTAAAAACTCGTCAGATAAATCAATCAGTCATTGAGATTACAATTTACATAAAATAACCTGGGGAAGAAACAACCACGGCAAAACAAGGTGTACAGGATTCTAAATGAAAACAAATGTCAGTGTCCAGAGAGACTGTGATCTTTTAGCTGCTATTTCTGAAAATGTTTCCTTGCACTTTTAGATGTCTTGAAAGCTGAAATTTACTTCAGATATCTCAACTCCTGAAGGACTAGTGAGGCACTTATTTTGGGGCCATGTGGTAATTGTGCTCTGATTAAGTTCTGGATTTCCTCAATGAAACAGGACCAGTTGCCTTAGGGTTTTTTGCTGGTTATTTGTGCTGGTGAAGCTCAACCAAATGTACTATCCATCAGGGCCTGCCTGTGCCTGGCTGCCAGACCCAACATCACCCTGTTCTAATCTTTGAGACATTTTAAGTGAGATCCTGAGTAATGCAGAGCCAATTACAAAAATAAGAATCAAGTGCCAAGAGGTTGGAAGCAAATTTCAGAAGCAATTGTAGGAAATTAGAAATGTAAAGATAGGAGTTCCTGTTGTGGAGCAGTGGAAACGAATTGGAATAGGAACCATGAGGTTGTGGGTTCGATCCGTGGCCTCGCTCAGTGGGTTAAGGATCCAGCGTTGCGGTGAGCTGTAGTGTAGTGTTAGCAGATGTGGCTCGGATCCCGCGTTGCTGTGGCTGTGGCGGCGGCTACAACTCCTATTAGACCCCTAGCCTGGGAACCTCCATATGCTGCGGGTGAGGTCATAAAAGGACAAAAAGACAAAAAAAAAAAAAAAGAAATATAGAGATAAAATGGAGGCATGCCTAAATTAGGATCAGTAAATACTACCATAGCTAAGTTATTTCAATATACTGCCTTTCTTATGAGTTTACTTTCTAAAGATCATTTTTTTTTTTCTACCCATGTTAACTGATATGTTGTGGTTACTGCTAACACCTGAGTTAAGAGGATGGTTCATAGCATCATGGCAGGCCACAAGAAACTGCTGGTGTCCAGGGTTAATTTAGTGCTTGAGAGACTTGTAATATGCATTCTTCATTCATGCATGATTTTCTAGTCCCCGCTTCTACATACTACTAGAACAGAAATCATGGGAAGTACATTAAAAAGATGAGCAAGGTAGCTTTAAATTACACTTGGCAGAACTTCTTAAAATCATCTCACCCACTGTCATATTAGCATTGAGAACCCTGACACATTTATAGGTCAGTAACAATAGACCAGAGGCAGGCGCCTTGTGTTTTAGTCCTGGTTTTGCCACCATTTCAATAAGTGGTAAATTGGGGACAGTGGTTTCCTGTCTCTGTTTCCATGTATGAACTCATTTGATCTAGATGGTTTTTAAGAGCCCTAAAATCTGTGGTGGGAACTTAGAATTCACTAATGCCCAGTTTGGGGAGACAAACTTAGTCACATTCACTGCTTCTCCCTTTTGTCTCTTCCATGATTTCCTTTCATTCATTCTTGCAGAATATATATATATATTTGCCTCTCAATATGGCCAGTAAGACAAGGCAAGAGGATGAGGCAATGGATGGACCTAACCTTTATACCAACATAACGTGCGTGGAAAACTGGGTCACAGGAGTCTATAACTGGAACAGATCTCATAGTTTACCTTGGCCATAGTGTAAGATTCACATAAAGGAAAAGTGGCTTGGGAGTTCCCTGGTGGCCTAGTGAGTTAAGGACCTGGCATTGTCACTATTGTGACTTGGGTTTGATCTCTGGCTTGGGAATTTCCACATGCCATAGGTACAGCCGAAAAAGAGAAAATAGCTCATAAAAGTCAAGTGACTAACATAAGATCAAACAATGATAAACTCAAGAGCAGTGTCTTAATCTGTTCAATCTATTATAACAAAATACTCCAGATTGGGTGGCTTATAAATAACAGGAATTTATTCCTCACAGTTCTGGAGGCTTGGAAGTCTGAGATCACGGTGCCAGCCTGGTCCATTGAGGGCCCTCTTCCAGGTGGCACATTCCTGGTATTTCACATGGTGAAAGGGGAGAGGGAGCTCCCATGGAGTTCTTTTTTGTGTGAGGATTTTTATTTTAATTTTTTTTCATTTTTTCATTTTATTTTTAAAAAATTTGTAAGATTTTTATTTTTTCTATTATGGTTGATTTACATTGGTCCATCAATTTCTGCTGTACAACAAAATGACCAGGTCATATATATAACACACACACACACACACACACACACACACACGCACACACACACACACATATATACGTATATATATATATATATATATATCCTTCTTCTTACATTATCCTCTGTCATGTTCCATCACAAGTGAGCAAATATAGTTCCCTGTGCTGTACAGCAGGATCTCATTGCTTATCCACGCCAAATGCAATAGTTTGCATCTACTAACCCCAAACACCGAGTCACTTGGACTTCTTTTCTGATTCCAATCATGAGGACCATGCCTCATGATTTAATCACCTCACAAAAGCCCTACCCACAATACTATCAGATGGTACATTAGGATTTCAACATGGGAATTTAGGGAGGGTACAAACATTTAGCCTAGAGCAAGTAGGAAATAAAACCCGTGTCTTTTAACTATTAGTTTTGTGATGTGTTCCTTATGTTTACTATGCTGGCTTTTTCCCTGTATTGAAAATATGAGAATCTTTTCTATAGTACATTAAGGGCCAAGTGTGGAAGCAAGGAACACAAATCATAAGTACGATAACTTTGCAGACAGATTTGGGAAAACGCGCTAAAATTTAAAAATTTTGTACCATAAAGGCAGAGTTTTTGATTGTTGTAATTATTGAAAGTTAGAGTTAGGTGTTCCCATTATGGCTCAGCAGTTTACAAATTGGATTAGTATCCATGAGGATGTGGTTCAATCCCTGGCCTTGCTCACTGGGTTAAGAATCTGGTATTGCCATGAGCTGCAGTGTAGGTCATAGACGTGGCTCAGATCCTGCATTGCTGTGGCTGTGATTTGACCTCTATCCAGAGAACTTCCATATGCCACAGTTGCGGCCCTAAAACAAGCAAAAAAAAAGGAAAGAAAGAAAGTTAGAGTTAATTAGCCACAAAGTGACTCAAGCTATTGCTGTACAGACTTCATTAGTTTATAGAAGGTAATGGTTCCTTTAGAAAAAAAGATGCTGATGATAACCATTTTCACATAGAAATCCAAATCCAAATTATTAGCACAATTCAAAATATGAAAAACTCATAAAATCCTTAGACTATATTAAAATGTTTTAAATATTACTTATAACTTGGCAATAGCAAAAGTTTCAGTATCTCTTTATAAAATTGTATTTTCTTCTTCCATAGGTAGTTTCTACACATATATCAGCACTACATGATTGCAAATATTTAGATGTAAAGAAAAACCCTATAAAGCCAACATCACAATTATGTTTTAAAACTATGTTTTTTTTTTTTTTTTACAGCTCTTAAATGAATTGTAAATGTTTAATTGCAGCTTACACAGAATGACTCTGTGTTGGAAGCAGCATGTAATCAAAGTACGAAAATGCTTTCACTCTTGTAATGCACAGTGGTGCCTTGAATAACGGACCCTCTGAGAGTTAAGTGGATCTTGGAATCTGGCCATGCCAGTGTTGGGCTGGGAGCAGCGATGGATGAAAAGGAGATGCAGCAGAATAATTTTAAATATATGTTTTGTGTGGGAGTACCAGAGCTTGAGCAAATGTAAGAGAAGGACCACATTCCTCGCCACTCCAATTTTAAGATTCTGTTACCTGGAAATGGGGGAATGCCTGTTTCTTTGGCCATTAGCAACTATAGATACCAGGCAAAGTATCCTCTCAGAATAGAAAAGATTGTCTCCCAGGCAAGCCAGGTGTTCTAAGTAAACTTGATTGGAGGGGAATAAATAGTAATAACAGCTACCACTTTTTAGCACATGCTCTGTCAAGCACTGTGAAATAAGGCTTATCATTCCCAAAAACGTAGATGGATGTTGTTATCTTCCATTTTCTTATAAAGTCAGAACAGTTCATTGAGGTTGAATAAATTTCAGCTAGGATCTGATTTGACCCCTAGGAAACTAGGAAATAAGTAAACAGGGAATCTGTCCTAAGTTTGCATGGTTCAAGAACTCTTGCTTTTTCCTCGGTATTTTATTTTATGTGGTGCTGAGATCTAGACTATATTATTAAGCTAAATGTTATTTTTACTCTTAGTTGTTTTCTGAAGCTGAGGGGTAGCATTGGTATATAATTTTTATAATAATTTTTCTGTTTTTATCATATAGGACATTATAGTAATTATCTCTTTTGTCTTCTAACCTCGATGTTTAGTCATATTTATCATTGGGTCTGCTATTACTATCCCTCAAGACTAAAGACCTTGGTGAGTTAAATATGATCCTTTATGTCTTATGCACCTTAGAGAGAAAAATAACCTTGTCATCAGAGGTTTTAAAACTCTTTTTATACTTACAAATTGAAGCCTTTAGAAATTTCCTATCTTCAGATCTGTTGTGCAAAGTGAAGAAGCCTTGGTCATTCCTGCCACGTTATGTGTCTTCAAAGGGTTTTGTAATCCTTATAACCTGATATCTTATCATCACTGCTCCTTTTCCTCAACTGATAGCCCTAGGCATTTTCTAACAGGGATAGATGTACATTATCACATGCTGTTCAACATCTTTCTGCTATGCCTCATGGGATTCCTAATTAGAACTCCCTCCTTACTGTATAAAGCTAAGAAAAAGTTACACAGTAATCCCACACACTTAGCTGGCAAGATCACAGATCACTTCTGTGTACTGACAAGGGCCAAACAAGCATAGGAAACCCAGATATAACCCTGCCAATTAGGGAAAGGACCCTTACACATGAAGATCAGTGGGATTTAGATGATGACTGATTCGCCAAATTTTAAGGTCTGTTAAGAAATTGAAAAAGAACTTGATCTTGCCAAAAAAGAGCAAGATCTTGTCACTTACACAGAAAGAGTTTGAGATGAAATAGTATCAGTAATGTGAGCTACTGAGAGAGAAGGCTCTTTTCACCTGCCGCACTCTTTATATTATTCTATCGATGAACCACAGGTCACGATGTCTGAGGCTGTGCTGACTGATGGAAAGAGCTGTTGCCTGGCAGTCTGAGGTCCCAGGTTTAGCTCTTAGCTCTGCCATGTATTTAACTGTGTGAAGCAAATATCTTGTCTTCTTTAAGCCTCAATTTACATAGCCGTAAAACAGAGACAGTAAAACCTGCCTTACCCACTTAATAAGAATTTTGAAAATAAAGTGAATTAGTGCATGAGTAGTGTATGGGAATTAACTTCATTAATTGTAAGATAGTATTAGCATAACTGGCTGCATAATTTGTGGGGCTCAGTTCAAAATAAAAATGCTGGCCCCTTGTTCAAAACTATTAAAAACTTCAAGATGGTGATAGCAGAGCCTTAAACCGAAGATAGAGTTCTTCTAAGCATAGGACCCCGTGTGACTACATGCCTGTGGAGCCAACTCTGAGTGTTAATGGTAGTACAGGATACCCCTCCTTGCTCCATTCCTTGTGCTACTGCTGGGGTAAGAACTGAGAGGATACTCAGTTTTATTGATGTAGCCAGACTGCTTTGTTTTTCTGATGCCCTGCTGACTTGTTTGTTTGTTTTTATCATTTTTAAGGTTTTATTGAAGTATAGTTAAATGTTGTGATCATTTATGCTGTACAGTAAAGTGATTCAGTTATACGTATACACACATGTATAGTCAACTCTTACTAGTTGAATTTTTTAGGTCAAAGTGCAGAAATTCCAAATGTCGGGTCACAAAAGCAGGTCTTGCCTATTTCTTTAAAGATTTTTATTTTTTCCATTATAATTGGTTTACAGTGTTCTGTCTGTTTCTACTGCACAGCAAAGTGACCCAGTCATTCATACACACACACACACACACACACACATACATATATATATATTTTTTTTTCTTTTTCTCACATTATCTTCCATCATATTCCATCACTAATGACTACATATAGATCCCTGTGCTACTCAACAGGATCCCTTTGCTTATCCACTCCAAATTCAATAGTTTGCGTCTATTAACACCCTGCTTACTTTTGTAGTGCATTTCCCCTTGGAAGCAGGTGCCTAGCAGTGATATAAGTGACTAGGGACTTAGACTTCTTAATACTAATACTATCACCATACCTCTGGTACCATAGGGGTTAAGCAAGTTTGATCTAGGTAGTAGTTCTGTAATGATAGTTAATTATTGTTAATGGTTAAATCTTTTCATGGGGAACTGGAATTTATGAGTTTTTACTCTGCAGCTTTTAGAACACAGCCTACTCTTCAGCTGGGGACTTTCTGTACTTTTCTCCAGCAGATCAGCTGCCACATTAGGAGAGAATATGGTAGTTGCCTGAAAAATTCCAGTTCAGCCTCTCTCCAAGGATATTTGTTCTTTCCACAGGGAAATCATTAGTTATCCATTTATGCCCAGAGCTCTAATAAAGCCTCTGGAAAGTTTGGTGGTAGAGACACAGAGGAGATAAACAAGAAATGGAAAAAAATTCAATAAGTTGATTCCCCTTTGGGATGGCACAAAATTGTTTACTGTAACCTGGGTTTCTTTCTAGTCTACTTTTAAATATAATTTCTTAAACTTCTAGGCCAGGAGGTTTTCTTGCCATTCAGCACAAGATTTTATTTGCTTATTTATTTTAAAAAGTATTCCATTGCATGCACTTAAATCTTTTGCATTTCTACAAATCTTGTTTTCTTCTTTAGCATTTTATATCCCAGGTATTTACAGATTACTTTGGCCCTTCTCAGTAACTCAGTAACGAGTTCCCATCGTGGCTCAGTGGTTAATGAATCCAACTAAGAACCATGAGGTTGCGGGTTTGATCCCTGGCCTTGCTCAGTGGGTTAAGGATCCGGCGTTGCTAACAGCAACCAACTATAGCACCTTAGGGATCTGCCATAGCATTGGGCCAAGGTCTCTGTCCTCCTGGGTGTCTTTCAGTACATCACTGAACATGGTAGGGTACTCGGGTTTGGCCACTTCTGCCTAATGTGGGATTCCTCTTTTGGGCAGTCTTTGCTCTAGAGCATCCTATGGAGTTTGCTTAGAGTTTTGTCAGACTTGCATCATAGCCTGAGGCTTACCAGGTCCGATCCTGCTTCCTTCCTTCTCTCCTTCCATGTGTGTTAGATCTGCTAAATGGGTTGAAGACTTTCCTACTCAGTCTGCTTATTCCCGTGTTTTCTTTCATGTACCTTATCACAGAATAATCCACTTAATTTTAAATAGACACAAAAGGGATTCTATGACTGACTTGACATGGGCCTCACTTAGCAACGTGCTATGGTGACCACCTCCATGATGCCTGTGAGATCTATTACCTCAGGCAAGGATCTGGCTTATCTCATCACCTCCTGCCTCAAAGCACCAAGGTGACAGACATAAGATCTGGCTTCCTTAGCATTTGTTGAAGGGGTTGGTAATGCCACCAGGATGTGAGGAATTAATTTTCCATGGTATAACCATTGACTGTTCAGGGGACAGAAGCCAGGAGGGAACCAGCAAAGAAATTCCTTCTTATCCCTTTTATGTGGACTGTTTGGAAACACAGTTGTCTTACATGTCTCTGTAGTGAGCTTGGGAAATCAGTGGACCATGCTACAACTTTGACCAGTTCAGTAATATACTCTCTTATGTATTCTCTCCCTCCTTTAGTACATATTTCCTTTACCCCTGCTTCTCTGGAATTGCTCTTCCTAATAAGTTGTCAGCAGTAAGCTTTTGACTTAATCTTTCTAGGGAAATTGCACTGAGACAGGCATCATTTAATAGTTGCTATTATTATTGATATTATTCTGTCTACCCAAGTCTCTACAAGTGACCACTTTATTCATACCATCTTTCCGTGCAGCTCAGCATAACCTTTCCACTTCTTGTAAAAGAGCATAATGTTCACAATATTTTAGAGACAATCTAGCAGTTCTAGCAAAGACATCTGCTACTGACTAGCTATATATTTGTAAAACAGATTCTCAATCTATTTAGCCATAGAATATTGTAATGTTTATAATTTGCATAAGTTGATTTTGGTAATCATTTTAATTATGGATTTTATATTTTTATTCCATCCACATATGTATAGTGAGAGAACAGTCTTCAGTGCCCTAGCTTACAATTTGAACATTTTCTGTGGACATTTGGGAGTCCCTGGGGGTTATGCAGAAATGAAGTGACATAATCAGAATAAAGCTTTATGAGTATTTATCTGCAGGTGCAAAGGATTCAAAAGGGAAGAGCAGATGTCACATGTGAAAGGCTATGGACAGCTGGACATTAGTATTAAAATAAATCCCTGTAGAGATGGAGAGGATGTCAGATGAGTCTGTAACTTGGAAGTAAGTAAGAGGAGGGAAGCTAGAAGAATTTGGTGATTGTACCCTAAAGAGTCACTGTAATTGTACAAATCTTCACTCTTCATTCCTTAGTGGTGAGATGAAGACAACTATTATTTATTTGAACATTTATTAAACACCTGCCATGTGGCCACGAAAGGAATTACACGTGTATAATCACAGCCCTCTTAACTGTCTGTAAAACATGCATTTTTACTTCTTTTCATAGACAAGGAAAATCATACTCAAAGTGTGTTATGAGCTCAATTGTTGCCTACATCCTATGTGGCCAAGCCAGAATTTACCTTAAGAGTTTGCTGACTCTAATACCACACCACACTCCCGGTCACGTCTGTCCTGTATGGTTGAAGAACCAGTGAATGATAGAGACAGCAGAGGACCATACAAGGCAGTCTAAAGTTAAGATGTCAGAGATGGCTAAAGATTTTTTTCTACCATCTCTCTTTTTTTCTTCCAGATGTAAGTAATGTCTATCTTTGACATGGCAAAAATAGGTTATTTTCCAGAGCCTCCATGAAGACTGATGGGATGTTGATGGCAATGTTTTCATACTTTAGGCCAAACACACTTGAGCAAGCTTGGTCTAAGACATAATAAGAAATGATTACAACTACAATATACAGTTTCCAGATGCAAAGCTCACTCCTTATCATGTCATATTTACTGTCTTCTATGTTGGTAACTTTTTTCCAGTAAGTTTATAATAGAGTTTACTTAGCCATTTCCCTTCCTGCAGCAGGCGAGGTACTGCTGTGTATGACCCTGATGGTGTCATTACTCTAGCTATCATGTGACTCTCTTGAACTTAGGAAATACTCTAAGAATGAGTAAAATTATTTATAGGCTTGCCAGTGCAGCTGCAGGGGAGTTGAAGTAATTTCCCATAGCATCATACTAAATGCTGTTTTTACTAAAGTAAGTAAACAGTTAATAGAATTAAGTAGGATTCTTTATTCTGTCAGGAAGAATTATCATAATTTTGTAAACCATCATTTATATTCCGGTTGATACCAGCATTCTATTCCACAGTGCGTGGGAGCTCATACTTTCAAAAGACTGAGGAAAACATACATTTTGGGGATGGAGCCAAATTCTCTCAACCTTTGCTGAAACTCATTACAAGCTTCCTCTCATTCTTGGCTCTTACAATCCACCACGTTATTATTTAATCACATTACGGATTCACCTTTAATCACATAACGGATTCTAAGTAAACCGTAAAGATAAGTTGTCTAGCTGTTGAGAGCGTATTCTTTACTTTCGTGAATATTTGCTATACAGTGGCTTTGAGTTTACTAAAAATAGAATTCGCTTTGTAAAGACCTTTGTTTTGATATCTTCATGGGAATATTGGCCATCCTTGACATACCAGTGATACATGCATATGACTTGGTGTTCATAGCTTCAGGAGCCACTGGGGAAAGTACCAAAGTGGGTAGGCGGTCTGGTCACTCATTTACTCTTGTCTTTGCTGATAGATTCCGTATTGGATCTTCATTATCCCTAGAAACCATTATGCCCTTACAGAACTCAGCTCTGTGTGCTTTACATACACATGTGTGTAAAGTATGTCTGTCTTTCTGCCTCACTAGATGGTAAACTTCATCAGAGTAAAATATATGAATGGTCTTGCTGATTGTGGTGTTCCTAGAACCTAGTCCAGTACCTAGTACATGGAAGATATTCAGTATAATTTTGTTAAACCCATTAATTTACTTGTTTACTCATTTGGTCATTTATTCTGTAATTTATCAAATATGTATTGAGTGCCTTTTATAAGAGATAGTCACTGGTTTAGGCACTGGAGTTAAATGAGGCGTTAAAATATGTGTATGTGTATTTGTGTATATATTTTTTCTACACTTCCAGATTCAGGTTCTTCAGAGGTATCTGTAGCATTGATCCTAAAGGCAACAGTATAGGAACATTTGGTAGTTCAAGTCACCAGTGGAGATGTTATCACTGTCATTCAGTGGTTGAAGGAATCTTTTTTCTGGTACCAGTGCAGATGGTCTTTGGATTAGAAGGTCAAATGTATTCTTAGAATCTAATTTTAAATTATGAATTTATCCACTTTTTAGAAATAATGTTTAAAAATTGCACACATGTTTTAAATCTAATAGTAGCAGGGTAAGCTAGCAACATGCAAACTCCCCAAAGAGAGCCCCAGGTATGGTGCTAGAAACAAAGGAACACAGAAGTCAGAGTTGGAGCACACAGGAGCCGTGGAAGGGATTGGAGAGGATCTGGACAGAGTGTCCACAGTGTTCACTATATTGTCACAGAAACGAGTGGCAGGTGGTGAGGAGAGGTGGGCTTATCTCTGTTAAGAAATATAAACCTGGAAACACAGTGTATGAATGTTTATTGGAGCAAAGGCCACTAAGGTGACAATTAGTTGTAAACAAACTGTGTGTTTACTAGAAAAGGAACACGCAATTTAGTATTTACAAGTTAAAAGCTATTCTTCCTTGCAAAACTAAAGAATATCATCTACTGTGGGATTTCTCTTTAGTTTTCACCAGGGTTATTAATGATCAGCACACCTACCTGCTCTCTTTGTTGGCCTTAGACATTAGATGGAAGATAAAAGAAGTGAAAAGCTCAGTTTTTGTCCCTAAGAAGCCCACAGTACAGGTGAGGGCAGACATGATGTACAACATGGAACATCAGTTATCCAGGGGGTCCGTGCTCTGTGCCAGGTATTGTACTAGATGTTTTTCTCCTAGGATCTAATTTAATTTCCACCACAGAACTGTGAAGTGGAAATTATTGTTCTCATTTTTAAAATGAGGAAACTGAGGCTCAGAGAGACAAAACAACCTAGTTATGGTACAACAACTTGTTAGTGTTCTGTTGAGGATTCAAATCTGAACCAAAGCTGTCTTTTTTTTTTTTTTACTAAACTAAGCTACTTGCTAAGAATAATGTCAAAAAGTTTAAAATCCAAATTGATCTGAGACTGGAAGAAGCATGTGAAGACTGTCAGAAATGCAGTTTTAAAAAGCTGTGTTTGAGAAAAAAGATGAATAAATAACAGTGTGTTGATTAGGGCCAACATTAGAACATTGACGAGTAATATGGAAGAGCAGAAACCCTCAACTTTTGTTTTGCTTTTGTCTTCTCCTTCAAATAGAATGATCTTCAAACTGTGGGAGGGTAAAACAAATATTGGTTACAGGGGAATTTAAATCTATATGGGTGAAGATTTTATGAGACAGCACCTAACAGATCTAAATGAGTTCAGGTCTTCTCCTAAATGAAATATGCCCTTGAAGACTAGGACGACCTCAAATAGATCAATACTCCTGTTATATTCACTCGGAACACCCTGTAAGACAGGGTATGCTATGCTTTGTAAGTATATCTTTGTTTGTTGTCATTGCAATAATCACTTTCCTATCTAAACGTTCTGTTCTGTGTCTGTTGGCCTCCCTGCTACTCTCGTGGTGGCGAGTACAGTGCCTGGGATGTAGTTGAGATTTTAGACACCTTCAAGGAATGAACGGCTTTACGAGTGCTTGTGTAGAGCACCTCTGAGGAATCAGTGGGAAGTGAAGGGGATGATTACACTATGATTGTGAAAAGGATGTTGATGGCAAAAATAGGGGCACTCTTGTTAAGAAGTCACGATCTGGTAGCTCAAAGAACAAATAAAGCTGGCAAGAATCTGTTGAATGGTACAGAAAAAGTTTTTGATTCTGAATTCTTTTAGGGGATGTGTATTTTATAGTTTATCACTGATTCCACCTGCTCTTCTGTTTTTCTCAATTTTATCCCCTGGTTAGTTCTTAGAAGCAGTTGTATTTTAGGATCCAGTAGATTGTTGACATGGATTCTGTGCAAAGTTCTAGAATGCATCATTGCAAAGATCTATGGTTTGTAAATAATTGGAAAGAAAAATTGAACTCTAAGCTATAGGACAAAATATTTTCAACTAACTCCTTTCTTTGACAGTATTTAACAGAAAAGTGCAGTAAATCAGGATAGTGGAAAGCTAAAGGCTTCTCTTAGCACTGCAACCTGTTCAACCTGTTTATCAATAATTGACAACATTGATGAATCATATCCAAATGAAATTTCCCAGCATCTTTCTAAGTAAAACACCTGTATGACCATTTTTAATTAATAAGTTCTGGTTGGTATTTTTAGGCTTTCTATTTCTGTAGTTGAGGATCTAGTACTCTTAACAGAATCCTTGATAACATTCGTAATCTAATATATTATAGATTGATGCAATGGGTTTTTTAAAACAGAGTAAAGATAGAAGTTACCCTCCCGCAAAAAAAGATGTCTTAAAAAATAAGACAACTCTCCCACATAAAATATGGACATGTTTAAAAATTTCTCTACATTATCACAGTCATTTCCACTCCTACTCAATTCTTTTCCCATTCAATCTGTTTAAGGATAGTTCAGAGCATCTTAGGTTCCAAAGCAAAAGGGCATATGTTTCCTCATCTTTTTACCACACTCTGTATAAAAATAGTAGATAGAAGACAGGATTATAATGATCTAATCAGTGTGAATGTTTCTAACTCTACCTTAGGATGAATTTGATGATGCTATTGGTATTATACAACGAGTTTGAAAGACATAGTCTGCAATCTTGAGAATATTATGTCTGTGAGCCTTTTCCTCCTTGGAAACAGGAAGTTAAGTATTTTCCTCCTAAAGGGTTATTGTGAGGATTATATGAGATTGTATATAACACCTACTTTATACTGAATGCCCTAGACTGAATGTGCCAGCCCTGTACTAAGCTTATCAGATACATTATTTGTGTATCACCTACAATAAATCAGGATATTTTGCTGCCCCTTAAGTTGTAGGAAAAATAAAAACTCCAAATCCCAAATCCTAAGATTTCTTCTCATTTTCAAAGAAATTGTTGTCTAAGAACTAACTCAGCATATTGGGACTTTAAACATTTGATACCAACTATGCTTGAAAGAATGACAATTTCCCCATCACCTAAATGAATTAGAAAAGGAATGAAAAAAAAAAAGCCATAAAGTCAGCAGAAGGAAGGAAATCATTAAGATCAGAGAGGAAATCAATAAATTAGAGATTCAAAAAACAATAGAAAAAAATAAAACCAAGAGCTGGTTCTTTGAAAAGGTAAACAAAATTGACAAGTCTCTGGCCAGACTCACCAAGAAGAGGAGAGAAAAAACCCAAATAAACACAATAAGAAATGAAATAGAAATCACAACGGATACAGAAATACAAAAAGCCATAACACAATACTAGGAACAATTGTATGCCAACAAATTTGACAACCTAGAAGAAATGGACAACTTTCTAGAAATCTGCAGCCTGCCAAAACTGAATCAAGAAGAAATAGATCAACTGAAGAGACCTATCACTAGAAATGAAATTGAATATATAATAAAAATACTCCTTACAAATAAAAGTCCAGGACCAGATGGCTTCACAAGTGAATTCTACCCAACAAAGAGGAACTAATACCCATCCTCCTTAAACTTTTCCAAAAGGTTGAAGAAGAAGGAACACTCCCAAAGGCATTCTATGACGCCACCATCACCCTAATACCAAAACCAGACAAAGATACCACGAAAAAAATAAAACTATGGGCCAATATCCTTGGTGAATATAGACGCAAAAAATATCAACAAAATTTTAGCCAACTGAATCCAACATATAAAAAAAGTTCATACGCCATGACCAAGTGGGATTCATCCCAGGTTCACAAGGATGGTTCAGCATATGCAAATCAATCATCATCATGCACCACATTAACAAAAGAAACGTCAAAAACCACATGGTCATTTCATTAGATGCATAAAAAGCATTTTACGAATATATCACCTTTAGCTCTTTTACAGATATATTGTAGATATCTTTTCCAACTTCCGTATGCTACAGTGCAGCCCTTAAAAAAAAGAAAGAAAAGAAAAAGTTTACAGATGGAATTAAAGTAGCTATTAAGCTGACTTTTAGATATCTTTTTTTTTTTTTTTTTGGTCTTTTTATGGCTGCTCCCATGGCATATGGAAGTTCCCAGGCTAGGGGTCAAATCGGCACTGTAGCCCCTGGCTTATGCCACAGCCACAGCAATGCAGGATAAAGCCACATTGGCGACCTACACCACAGCTCATGGCAACGCCAAATCCTTAACCCACTGACAGAGGCCAGGGATTGAACCTGCATCCTCATGGATGCTAGTCAGATCCATTTACCCTGATCCACAACAGGAACTCCATGACTTTGAGATATCTTGATGGGCCTGATGTAATCACAAAGGTATTTTAAATAGAAAAGGGAGACAGAAGAGAAAGAATTAGAGAATGGGAGCATGAGAAGGATTTATTACTTTGATGATGCTAGCTTTGAAAATGGGGGAATGGGGCCATGAGCTAAGGAATGCAGATAGTCTCTGAAAGCTGCAACAGGCAAGAAAACTGATTCTCCCATAATGTCTACAGAAGAAACACAGCCCAGCCAACACTGGTTTTAACTGCATGTGACTTATTTCAGATTTATGATCTCCAGAACTGTAAGATAATTTTGTTTTTGTTTTATGCCACTAAATTTATGGTGATTTGTTATAGTAGCAGCAATAAGTAATGAACACATTTATAAGTAAAAGTATGTGTGTGTAGCTGTAAGAGGAAAAGGATGGTACGTGCTCACTTGAAAGGACTGGGCAAACGAACATGGTTTAGCAGTAGCCCCAGAGGTTTCCTGTAGCTTGAAGACGAAGAAGAGATGGAGATGCAAACGTACCACTTAGTGGTCAGGATAGGAGGGAATCTGTTTTCATCCTAGACACAGGACAGTTATTCTTCTTGCTCCAAGGGATTTAAAATGCCTCTAATTTTGCTATAGTGTTCAGAATGTAGACTCTGTCACAGGATACCCAGGTTAGGGAGAAATGATACATGGAAGAAATAAACATAAGCCAGTCCTGGTGGGATGAGAGCATTAGGAGCTCGTGTTGTCTCTGCATAGTGGAGAGGACAAATCTCCATAGTATAATCTAATAAAGACTATTCTTAAAGTAGCCTTTTATCTATTCTAGGTTTAAGGGATGGAGGTCAGATGGGAGGCAATCTCAGGAGCACCAGTGAAGAAGTGAGGCGGAGAGGGAAGGAAGCTAATATTCTAATGAGAATATAACCACAGTGACACAGCAGGGCTTAGTCTTGTTAGCACCTCTGGGAGTCAGTGCAGTTCTAACCTCTCATCGTCAGTGTTTGAAGGCTGCACAAGGGAGCGTAACCTTTTGGCTACCTCTGGATTCCTGTGTGCATGGATTGAGCATTCCTTGGCAAGTATTTAAAGCCCTCTATTAAGAGCTGCAAATGCTTTAAATAAGAAACCTGTAGCAGGTATGGGAATGGTAGATGTCAAGGATTTATGTTCTGCTTTCCTACCTATCACGACACAGGGAGTATGACATGTAAGGCATTAGAATCTGAGATATCTAGAATCTGGATACCAGTGAGATCTAGAAGAAGAAAAATCAGACCATCTACAATGGAAACAATTTTTCTTGGCCACAATAATTAATTGTTGTGGAGAAGAGGAATTAGAAATTGACATAAAAGACTTTTTCACATGGCATAGAGAGGTTAACTATATAGGAATCTATATATATGAATGTAGCTATGTAGACTGAAACTTGAGTATTGCAGCAATATGTAGATGCCCATAGGAGACAAACAAGATAAACAGAACCAAGAGTGCATTCCAACAAGGTTTATTTTGCTTTATGTGTATCCCACATTACATTTTACTTTCCTTTTCTAAACATACCAAAAAAATCAAGGCCCCAGGAGGCACACTTGCTAAAGTATGTAAATTGCAAGTGCACAATATATGGTTGAGAATAAAGGTCAAGGAATTGGTCGTACCTACTTTCCTTCCCTGAAGATAGAGCATTTGGGAGCATTATCTTCATGCGTTGAGAACTACCATTTAAAGTAATAGCAGTCTCAGGCTATACAGATTCACAGCAGGCTTAACTAACCATGGCAGATGAAATGGCTCGGGAATGAACAATGTAAAAAAATAAGTCAAAAAACAAACATTTGGACATAACTTACATTTGAGGACTAGTCAGTAATCTATCAAGATCTGGCAAGATGCAAATGAACAACTGTTCCTTTTTGCACGTTATGTTCTCTCATCTCTTAGGAAAGAGCATTAAAAAGAAAAAAAATCAAGAGCTCTAGCTTTGGGACCAGATGAAGGTTCAAATGCTCTTTTTAATTTTTTTCTGATTCTAAATCTCTGTGTTTTTATTTATTTTTTTCTTAATGAATTTTATTACAGTTATAGGTGTCCAAAAGATCATCACAAGTCAATTTGATAGCATTTGCATCCCAAACCCTCAGTGCATCCCCCCACCCCCCAGATTGTCTGGTTTGAAAAACCAAAGGTTTTCCAAAGTCTGTGAATCATTGTTCTGCAAAGAAGTTCATTGTGTCTTTTTAGTTTCCACATGTAAGCGGTAGCATTGGGTGTTGCTGTCCAACTGTCTGACTGGTTTCACTTTGCATGATAATTTCTAGGTCCATCCATGTTGCTATAAATGTTATTTCGTTCCTTTTAATGGCTGAGCAATATTCCATTGTGTGTATGTACCATATCTTCCCTATCCACTCCTCTGTCAATGGGCATTTAGGTTGTTTCCATGACCTGGCTATTGCATAGAGTGCTGCAATGAACACTGGAGTACATATGTCTTTTCGAGTCCTAGTTTCCTCTGGATAGATGCCCAGGAGTGGGATTGCTGGATCAAATGGTAATTCTATTTTGAGTTTTCTGAGGAATCTCCATATTGTTTTCCACAGTGGCTGCACCAATTTGCATTCCCACTAACAGTGTAATAGGGATCCTCTTTCTCCACACCCTCTGAAGCACTTATTGTTTGTAGACTTTTTGATGATGGCCATTCTAGCCAGGTTCAAACGCTCTTATTCCAACGTTTATTAGCTTTGATCTTGAGTCTCAATTCTTTCATCTGTCAAGTAGAGAGGATATCTTCCTTAGGTAGTTGTAGTGAGGGAGAATTGGATTAATACATAAATCTTCTCTTTATTGTAGACTTTGAATTGAGTGTTCATCCTCATTTCTCCTAATTCAGTCCTGGGCTTTCTCAGTTTAGATGATATTCGCATCATTGTGATTAAGTTCAGGATTGTTTACTGATGCTCTTTTTGATTATAAGTACTCTACTAGTTACTGGCAATGCCAAAAAGAGTGTAACACAGATCGAGTCATTGAGGAGTCCAAAATGTAGTGGAGGTAGAGGCAATGAATCACCTCAGTACATGGTGTTATGTACTACAGTAGAAATATGTACAAAATATTAAAGGAGCTCTGATAATGGGCTAATTGATTCTCCCAGGGAAATGGAAGGAAAAAGAGGACACAAAAGAGAGAAAGTAATACTTCAGCCGTTCCTTGAAGAATAAGTGTGACTGTTTATTTTAAAAGAGAAAAGAGAGAGACTACTTCAAGCTCAGGGACCATCTTAAGAACTGTGTGTCATGGAGTTCCTGTTGTGGCTCAGCAGTAATAAATACAGCTAGTATCCATGAGGATGTGGGTTCAAATCCTGGCCTTGCTCACTGGATTAAGGATCTGGTGTTGCAGTAAACTGTGGTATAGGTCACAGATGTGGCTTGGATCCTGTGTTGCTGTGGGTCTGGCTTAAGCCGGAAGCTACAGCTCTGATTTGACCCCTAGTCTTGGAACTTCCATATGCAACACGTGCGGCTCTAGAAAGCAACCAAAATAAAAAACCAAAAAACTGTGTTTCTGCCCGAACAACCTCTGGGGCAAACAGTTGTTCTGGACTTTTAGAAGTACCTCCTCAAACTATACCATGAATCATTTTGTAAAGAAAGCCAACACTTGGTTTTCATAACTGTTATATGGGTGACTTGGCTGATCTTCTGATATTTCTGCTATCATTTTGAATATATTTGGACAATATAGAAGGGTGCACCAATTCAGAGACCAAACTTCAAACAATTTTAACCATCTAGAATTAGCCACGGAATAGAAAATGGTGAAAAACTTATATAAAGCCTCTGAGTAGAGAAAGAACCATCATGGGTTCCATGGGCTTAATTTTAAATTTGTATTTAAATTGCAGAAAATATGCTTGTATATTATTAATACATAAGGATTTAGAGTAAAAAAATGAAAATTGAGATTTTTGGATAAATATGGCAGACTTTTGGCAAGAATAGCACACATATTTTAACCAGTGCTTCCTCCTTAAACTCCAATTAAAGGGCAATATGTGATTTTTAAAGTTATAAATCCACAATTTCAAGGAAAGCCATATAGAAGGTGACAGCAGAGCAGATAGGTGAAAGCTGAAATCAGCAAATCAAAGGAAGTTAAAATGTAGACTGGGTAGGAGGTGAAGCCCAGTAGTATTGGCAGTTTGGACCACATGAATACATGAGGTATCTTGGAAATTGGGTCTATGAGTAGGACTGAAAATCAGGATTATTATTAGTAATGATTTTTAGGCTATTTAAGAAGTCAACGTCTAGATTTCCTCCTTCAACCTACTCTGTCAGATACCCCCTGCTCCATTCCGTTGAATGAAAGTGGGTGGATTTTCTGGCGAGTGGAGTCAATGAGATTCTGAGTTTAGGACATAAGGCGTGGACATTTCAGAGTCTGGGCAGGAAGGTGCTAATGTGTATACGGGAGAAGGATCAGAGGACTGCTGAATTTTTTTTTTTTTAAGTCTTGTAGAATTGTTTAACAACATAATAACTTTGTAAAAAAAAAAATAGAGATGTCTCTTCCTTCCTCACTGCAGGACTTGATGATTAAGAGATTCTCTCAGGCCCTCAACAGGGAAAAAAAAATTGTTTTGGGTCCATATGAATATTACCGTGTAATTAATTAATTAATTTTATTTATTTTGGCCATGCCCAGAGCATGCAAAAGTTCCTGGGCCAGGGATTGGACCCATACCACAGCAGTGACTCGAACCACATCAGTGACAATGCCAGATCTTTAACTTGCTTGGCCACCAGGGAACTCCCTGCAATGTAATTTATGTTTGAGTAATACTTCAGTATTCTGGAGAGAAGGGAGGATTTGTATGATAAAAAGGAGCTGAATAAGGAAATTTTTTTTACTGTTTTATAATACTAGATTTTTTTCAATAAAATATCAAAATGATCAAAATTTAATTTATTAGAAACAGTGTTCTGATTCTAGGTGTTGGGACTCATAGAACCAGGGATTTTAAAAGTTTCATCCTGGGAGTTCCTGTTGTGGCTCAGTGAGTTATGAACCCAACTAATATCCATGAGGATGTGGGCTTGATCCCTGGCCTTGCTCAGTGGGTTAAGGATCCAGCGTTGCCACGAGCTGTGGTGTAGGCTGAAGACATGGGCAGGATCTGGCATTGCTGTGGCTGTGGTATAGGCTGGCAGCTGTAGATCTGATTCCACTCCTAGGAACTTCTATAGGCCGTAGGTGTGGTCCTAAAAAGAAAAAACAGAAGAAAATGTTTCATCCTATCTCTGATTCAACCTCCTGCAAATAACTCAAAATCTTATGCTCGGTTTTCTGTCAAATGTAAATAAGATTTATGCCTTGTTCAGTCAAGCACGTAACATTGATTTAGTGCCCAGTGGTGATCTGAGGATTGAGCATGTCCTTCCCTGCAAATGGTGGCATCTTATCCTGTGGTCTGATATTTTTCTTAATCCAGAATTTTTACTTCCAGATGAGCGTTATTCTTTTCCAAGTATTCACCTAGGAAAATTAGATACTAATAGTAAGTCATGTTATTTTTGAATTCTTCCTTTGGAACCTAAAGAATGTTTTTTGTCTGTATCTTCAAAATAAGCCAAGATCATTTGAAATTAAGTCCAGTGAATAAGGTATATATGAAAGTAAGTAAATTCAATTTTGGAAAGTAAAATTGAGAAAGGGCAATATAGAAATGCCTCTGAATTTTGTGTGTGGGTGCCAATCAATTCTTATAGCTAAATATTTTTTCTTCAGGTGACCATTTCAAAAGAGATTATCCACTGGGTATATTAATGTTAAAAGATAAAATAGTTCATGGCTAAATATTCAACAATTTACATCTTATTGGTCAGATTTATTCTGATTCAATGCTTTTATCCTTTCTTTGCATGTGTAGTTGTATTCATGGCAGCTTCATTTATTTTAATTTGTTCACTCCTGTGATGTCATTATTCTGTAGACTTAGTGCAGTGTCATAATCAATCAGGTAACTAAACTGTTCTTTTTTATGATGAAATTAATAATAGAGATAATGAACATGCGCTCAGGGACTGCTAAAGTTTGCACAGAACATAAAGCAAAACATCTTCAGACTATGTAGACAAGCACACAGTTAAAGTACTGAGGATTAGAGCAGTGATGGGGGTGGATAGAGAGGTGGATAGAAGGCAGGTTAGATGATGAAGGATTCATAAAATCAAAGGACATGGGCTATTCAGATGGTTTTAGTCCAGTTCTCTCATTATGCGGAGGAGTAAACCAAGGCCCAGGGAGGTGATTTTCCTAATACAAATGGAAGGACAGGACTCCAATTCTAGGATTCAGAGCTTTATTTCTTGCTGGTCTCCTCCTACTCCAAGCTTCAGGATATCTTTGAAATACGTAGTTTGTCTTTAATGCCTTCTTACCTGAAATCTCATCCCTCTTCTTTTTTCTCCTTCTTTTCTAAGCCTCTGTACTAAAAATTTCCCCTTGCATTTCTTTCCTCTCAACTTGAAGTTCTTTTATATAAAAAGGGGAAGGTTCTGAAAGCCTCTGATCTAAACTGGCATATGCCTGCTATGGGTGAGGTGAAAAAGCTAAGAGGAATTTGCCTTCAAAACTTAATGGCAGAAGCCACTATCAGTGAAATGTCTAACAATTTGTTTCTTTTGGAGAGGGCTTTCCAGCCCCTTGGTGTAATAGAACTGTGGTAAAACTGTTGAAAGGTATATGATCATACCCATTCTTCTCTGTTATCAGGATGGTTCATTATGCTACTTTGAATCATGTTTTTTTTTTTTAATTAAGTGAATTTGAAATGTTTCCATCTCAAACACCCAGATCACCCCTCCTTCCCCACCCCCACCCCCACCTGTCTCCTTTGGTAACCATAAGTTTTTAAAAGTCTCTGGGTCTGATTCTCTTCTGCAAATAAATGCATTTGTATCCTTTTTTTTTTTAAGAGTCACATGTAAGTAAGTGATAGCATGGGATGTTTGTCTCTCACTGTCTAACTTCACTTATTAGGATAATTTCTAGGTCCATCCATGTTGCTGCAAATACCATTATTTCATTCTTTTTTATGACTGAATATTATTCCATTGTCTTTATGTGAATAGTGTTCTTTATTGTCTGATTAGAGTCATGGTTGGAGAAGACAACTGGGGGAAACTGAGACAACTTAAGTTAATTTACATTCTGCGCCTACACCTAGGCTTGGAAGAAGAGAAGAGGTTTGGAAGCAACAAGAAGGCAGAAGGAAAGGAGATGGCAAAATGAAACTAAGAGCTTTTGGAGGAATTTTGAGGTTGGGTGAGAAGAGTTTTACCAGCTGCTTCTGGAATGGAAATCCAGGGAGAGGCAGATATGGGTAGAAGAGATGTTAAGAAGTTTTTTGTGTGAGTCATTAGATGTAATTTTTGCTTCTTTGCCTCCTCAAGGTACTTCATGGTAGGCATGCTGCTTTTCAAGTCTTCGAGGAGTTGGATTTTTTGGGGGGAGGGGGTTCATCACTGTGCTAAGATCAGCCTTAAAGTTGGAGCACAATAAAAGGAAAGTTTCATATGGAAAATACAGCTATTCCTTCCCTCTTTCCTACAATGCCCAAGCCAAGTTTTCATAATCTGCATTAATAGAAAAAATGACTGTGTTAGGAACCAAGAGGCTGAAATCGGATATAAATTTAATTAATGCTTATAAACAGTTGAGAGGTAGAAATGGAGACCAACATGCTAAGTGCTTTTGTCCTCATCTCTCTCTCTGTTTTTTTAAATGTTTTAAAGATTAACTATGGCAAATGAAATCTGTTGACTTACTGGCTAGTTAACAAATCCAGTCTCTGACCAATGAGATTACAGTTTCTAATAGCATTTTCAAGACACCGTTGTTACTAATTCATTCCATAATCTGACTAGTTTATTTATGATATGAGTGAAGACAAGTCCTAAATGCTATTATTATACAACCTTAATAAATATCTGGGGCAGCATTGGAGATATATAAAGAACACTTTTCACTCTTCCTGGCTTCCCTTTTCCAACCATAACTCTACCCACCGTTATCTCCTAGTCTGGAGTGTGACACTAATCTAGATGACTGTTTGTTTCATTGCCGCCTCTTTTTTTTCAATCACAATAAAAACAGAAGTGGCAGGATATTAAAGACAAAATGGATAGTGCTAAAAAAAATCACAGTTTAACTTCTCATTTATCAATGTAATTGAAAGTTACTAGCAGGGCGTATGGTGCCAGTGTTTCTATCAGGGCGTGAGTAATCTATTTTATGCAGCATAATCCATCCTTCTGAGGTTCTAATGAGGACTGCTTAATTCAGGTTTTAATCAAATCTGACAAATCATCGTTGAAGATGGCAATAGGCTTCTTCACAGGTGCCATTTCCCTGCCAGTTTGACATAGCTTAGATTCATCTCTCTCTCCAGGTTTCAGTTATTATAACAACAAGAAAAGGACTGGTCTTCCTTCAACACCAGAATGCCAAATATTTCTGATCCTTTTTTTGACTCTTCAGTACCATTAGTAGCAAGCTGCTTTTATTTCTTTTTATTTTTAACATTGGTAATAATGAAGAAGAAACATGATTATTTTTTCCAAACACATTTTCTTGTTTTACCAAATATATGCATTCCTTGAGCAGGTTCATGTTCCACGTCTTGCTCTTACCCATTAGTACATTTGACTTAGGATCCCTCTGCTGATGTCTGCTGGTAGAAGGTACACTGGCTCATGGAGCCCCAGAGCCTGAAAGCTGACATCTCATTTGAAAAACAAAACCAGTCTCTTTCCAAGAGAGTACAACACAGGTGAGGGATTCACAGCACAAAAATGAATGGATTTTAATAGTATAGAAATGAATATGAGGTCTGTAATTTCTCTGTTAACATGTAACACAGAAAAGATGATTAATCAGGTAGCTCCCATGCCCCAGAGTAGGATTATGACCTCTAAAAACAGCAAAGCATATTCTGGTAACTTAAGTTTTCCCCTAAAAACAGCTTTATGATTACACTCAGGCTTTCAATTTCCAAATCCCTTTAGTATGTATTAAATCATTTTTCTTCACAATAACCTTTTGGAGCAGGTAATGCACATAAAAACATTCTATTTTATACCTAAACCAACAAAATCAGAGAGGGTAATTTATTTGCCCAAGGTCATATAGTTGGAACTAATGGAATCTGACCTCCAAGATATGTCAACTCAAAGATTTGTGTCCTTATCACTGATACATGGTAACTCATTGATATCAGGGGAGACCAGCCTTTGACAGAATTCTTGCTGTACCTAAAATGATCTTCATCATTTTTATTTCTGTGCCTGTAATTCTTTGGAAGGTTGTATAAGTGAGACAATGCCTCCTAAAGCTTTGTTGGTAATTCCAAATCATTTGCTGTTTATCAGGCCTATCTTTCATTATAGACTATATCAAATGCAGACACATGGATTCTAAGTCCTAACTGTGGATACCAAACACACTGCTCTGAAAATCAGATCTTGTTTCCCCTCAAGCATCATGGCAAATCTCCAGTCTCATTCTTTGCTGTAGCTCATAGAAATATTTAGATAGGAGAAATTTAAGAGAACACATAGCACAGCATATTTATTTAAAGCAAAAGAAATAGAGGACCAGTGAGTTTAAGTAATTTATTTAAGGGCAGTAAGTAGTCATTTCCAGAGTATCTCACTCTTTAGATCATCTGAATCAACATTGTCTCTGTGTGTGCATTTAAAGGATTATTCACCAAAGTTCTATTGTAGGAGTCGCTGAAGGTGGTTTTGCTCAGAATTGGGATAGGGAACTTTTCTGGATGGACTTGCTTAAGCATTGGAGGTTGAGAATCAGTTTGTCAGGGTTTAAACAGGGTTACACAGCCTCATTCATGTTTTGCATGTGGCATGCCCTTATCTATTAAACAGCATCACTCAGAAAAGCTGTTTATTTCTTTACTAAAAGTTGCCTTTGTTGTATCTAAGGTTGCAGGTGGGATCTTAATAACTTGGCTTCTAGCCTATAAGTGCTGGATACAGGAGAAAATCCATGGGCTACGATGAGAAGTTGAATAGCATATTGAAGGAGATAGCTGGGCACACTGAAGGCAGGCAATCTCAAAGTTTCGAGCAAAGGCCCCAATGATTAGCTGACTTTTCCTGATATTATCCTTCATTGCCATGAGTTTGGGAGCATGCTCAGAGAGGTAAGAGATGGTGAAGTGATGAAATCAGAGAGGTATTTTGTGTTTTTTTTTGTCTTTTGCCTTATCTAGGGCCGCACCCACGGCATATGGAGGTTCCCAGGCTATGGGTCTAACAGTAGCTGTAGCTGCCGGCCTTCTCCACAGCCACAGCAGTGCGGGATCCGAGCCGCATCTGCAACCTACACCACAGCTCACGGCAACGCCAGATCCTTAACCCACTGAGCGAGGCCAGGGATCAAAGCCGCAACCTCATGGTTCTTAGTCGGATTCGTTAACCACTGAGCCACGACGGGAACTCCAGAGAGGTATTTTAACTCTGCACATTTTAAAGAATGAGTCAAGGTAGTAAGCGAAGCACATCATCTTATCTGTGTTGTCTGTTTTAAACCCAGTGAAATCACAGACTGATTTTTTAACCCGTAAATGTTTTGGAAATCATGAAACAAGCATTAGCAGGGAAGAACACATTTTGAAAAATTCCTGGAAAATTAAAAGCAGAGGGGATCTGATTTGCAGAAAAACTAGTGTAGAAATAAATTAGCCTAAAACTGGCACAGGGAAGAATTTCCAGAAAGGGAATTTTGAAGAAAATTCAAGCTGCAAGTTAAGTGTACAGATCAGAAATGGATAATAATGCTATCATTAAGTTAGTTTCATTGTTTAATGGCAATATAGTTGGCATGCAATGTGATAGTAGTTTCAGGTGTACTAAATAATGATTAACATTTGCATATATTATAAAATGATCACCATAAAGTCTAGTAACCATATGTCCTTGTACAAAATTATTAATATTATTGGCCATTTTTCTTAAGCTGTATATTATATCACTAAGACTTACTATATAACTGGAGGTTTGTTCCTCTTAATATCCTCCAACTTTTGCCCATCTCTCCATCCCCCTCCCCTGTTTGGCAGTCATCCATTTGTTCTTTGTATCTATGAGTCTGCTTTCATTTTGTTTTGTTTATTTTTAGATTCCATGACAAGTGAAATAATGCAATATTTGTTCTTGTCTGAATTGTTTCACTGTTGTCCCAATTGGAAAGATTTTATTCTTTTTTTCATGACTAGTTAATATTCCACTGTGTCACTTCTCCTTTATTCATTTGTCTATCAGTGTACACTTAGATTGCTTTCCTATCTTTGCTGTTGTGAATAATGTTACATGAACACTGGGGTGCATATATCTTTTCAAACTACAGTCTTTTATTTCCTCCTTCTGAATACCCAGAAGTGAAATTACCATTTTCAGTTTTTTTTGAGGAACCTCCATACTGTTTTGCATGGCAGTTACACCAATTTATGTTCCAACTAACAAGTTTACAGAAAGTTGCCCTTTTTTCACATTCTCAACAACATTTATTATGTGTTATTTTCTTGATATAGCCATTATGACAGGTGTGATGTGTTATCTCATTGTGGTCTTGATTTGCATTTCCCTGGTGATTAGTGATGCTGGGCATTTTTTCATGTATAGATTGGGCATCTGTACATCTTTGGAAAAAAATGTCCATTTTAAAATCAGGTTGTTTTGATGCTGAGTTTTATGAATTATTTGAGTATTTTGGATATTTACCCCTTACTGGATATATTTTTGGAAATGTTTTCTTTCATTTAGTGAGCTGCCCTGTTTGTTTTATTGATAGTTTTCTTCACTGTGCAAAAGCTTTTTGGTTTGATGTAGTCTCATTTGTTTATTTATTTTTTTTATCTTGCCTGAGAAGACAGAGAAAAAAAAGTAGTGCTAAGACTGATACCAAAGAGTTTATTGCTTTTATTTTCTTGTAGAAATTTTATGGTTTGAGGTCTTATATTTAACTCTTTAATTCATTTTTTTAGCCAGTCTTTTTTCAGTTGATTTTTATTTTTTCCATTATACGTGGTTTACAATGTTCTGTCAGTTTTCTACTGTACAGCAAAGTGACCCAGTCACACATACATATATACATTCTTTTTCTCATATTGTCCTCCATCATAAGTGACTAGATAAATTTTGCAGTGCTATAGAGCAGGATCACATTGCTTATCCTTTCCAAAGGCAATAGTTTGCATCTATTAACCCTAGATTCCCAGTCCATACCACTCCTTCCCCTTCCTCCTTGGAAAACCCTAGTCTGTTCTACAAGTCCATGAGTTTCTGTTCTGTGGAAAGGTTCTTTGTACAGTATATTAGATTCCACATATAAGTGCTATCATATGGTATTTGTCTTTCTCTTTCTAACTTGGTTCACTTAGTATGAGAGTCTCTAGTTTCATCCATGTTGCTGCAAGTGGCATTATTTTGTTCTCTTTTTATGGCTGAGTAGTATTCCATTGTGTATATATCCGCATCTTCTTAATCCAGTCATCTGTCAGTGGACATTTAGATTGTTTCCATGTCTTGGCTGTTGTGAATAGAGCTACAAAGAACATGCGTGTGCATGTCTCTTTTTCAAGGAAAGTTTTGTCTGGATATATGCCCAAGAGTGGGATTTCTGGGCCGTATGGTAGTTCTATGTATAGTTTTCTAAGGTACCTCCATACTGTTTTCCATAATGGTTGTTCCAATTTACTTTCCCACCAGCAGGCAGGAGAGTTCTATTTTCTCCACAACCTCTCCAGCATTTGTTATTTGTAGACTTATTATTGATGGCCATTCTGCCTGGCATGAGGTGGTACCTCATAGTCGTTTTGATTTGTATTTCTCTAATAATCAGTGATGTTGAGCATTTTTTCGTGTATTTGTTGGCCATCTGTATATTTTCTTTGGAGAAATGTCTACTCAGGTCTTTTGCCCATTTTTCAACTGGGTTGTTGGTTTTTTTGCTTTTGAATTGTATTAAGTTGTTTGTCTTTTTAGAGATTAAGCCCTTCTCATTTGCATTGTTTGAAACTATTTTCTTCCATTCCGTAGGTTGTCTTTTCTTGTGTGTGTGTGGTTTCCTTTGCTGTGCAAAATCTTATCAGTTCAATTAGGTCCCATTGATTTATTTTTGCTTTTATTTCTGTTGACTTGGGAGACTGACCTAAGAAAACATTTGTAAGGTTGGTATCAGAGAATGTTTTGCCTGTGTTCTCTTCTAGGAGTTTGATGGTGTGTTGTCTTAGGTTTAAGTCTTTAAGCCATTTGGAGTTTATTTTTGTGCATGGTGTCAGGCTGTGTTCCAATTTCACTGATTTACATGCGGCTGTCCTGTTTTCCCAGCACCACTTGCTGAAAAGACTGTCTTTTCCTCATTTTATATTCTTGCCTCCTTTGTCGAAGATTAATTGACCGTACATGTCTGGGTTTATTCCTACGTTCTCTATTCTGTTCCATTGGTCTGTATGTCTGTTTTGGTACTAGTACCACACTGTCTTGATTACTGTGGCTTTATAATATTTCCTGCTGTCTGGGAGAGTTATGCCTCCTGCTTGGTTTTTGTTCCTCAGGATTGTATGGGCAATTCTAAGTCTTTTATGATTCTACATATATATTTTTTTCTTTTTAGGCCCGCACCCATGGCATATGGAAGTTTCCATCCTCGGAGTAGAATTGGAGCTACAGTTGCTGGCCTCTGTCACAGCTACAGCAACATGGGATTCGAGCCATGTCTGTGACCTACACCACAGCTCACGGCAACACTAGATCCTTAACCCACTGAGCAAGGCCAGGGATTACACCCACATCCTCATAGATCCTAAATGGGTTTGTTAACTGCTGAGTCACAAAGGGAACTACTGATTCCATGTAAATTTTTAGATTGTTTGTTCTAGTTCTGTGAAAAATGTCTTGGGTAAGTTGATGGTATCACACTAAATCTGTAGATTGCTTTGGGTAGTATCACCGTTTTTATAATATTAATTTTTATAATCCAGGTACATGGAATATCTTTCCATTTCTTGAAGTCCTCTTTAATTTCCTTGATTAATGTTTTATAGTTCTCAGCCTATAAGTCTTTCACCTCCTTGGTCAGTTTTATCCCTAGGTATTTAATTTTTTGGTTGCAATTTTAAAAGATATTGCATTTCTATATTCCTATTCTAATACCTCATTGCTAGTATACAGCAATGCAAACAATCTCTGAATGTAAATCTTGTTTCCTGCTATTTTGCTGAATTTGTTGATGAGAATATTTTGAATTTTGATGTGCCCATGGGAAGAGGTGAGCTCCAGGTCTTCTTACATTGCCATTTTAGCCACACCTCTTTAGTTTAATTTCTTAAAATGTATCTTAGGTAATATTCTTCCCTTTAGTTCCACACACTTCTCCTTTTATGGAACATCTTGGTTTACAATTTTCTTTAAGATGAAGTGCTGAGAATGTCTCACCAATTAATAGGTTCTGTATTTAGACACAGTTTCTATAGTAGATACGGAGGATGGACAGAGAGGAAAGGTATACCCTGAAGTAATTGTGGACTTTTATAGTAGAGAAATAAGCAAACATGTTTCAGCTATTTTTAGACATAAAATATGCAAATATTTTTCACTTCCTCAGAACTCTCCTTATATGGCAAACATGGGAACATTTAGCCTGGCTGTTTCCACCCACCCATGCACAATAAGGGCAGTTTATCAAGTAGTTGACCCCACTCATTTCTAGAGAACGTATAGTTAGCACCCCCTCCCTCCCATAGAATACAGGGAACAGAAACATCAGAACAACTGATGGAATACTCAAATTAGGTCCTTAGATTAACTAATCTAGATCTTTGCATATAAATAGTAATAGAAAATAAAAAGTCATCGAATGGTTCAGATAAATCAGTGTTTAGAGAAGATAGCCATATTAATAAATAGGCCAAACTCAAGTAAAAACAGAGGTAATATTAAAAATAGATTATAATCTCACACAAATTTACTTTTTTTTAGTACTTGCATTAGATTGGGGATAATTTTACATTCATAAACAATACCAAGAGACTATGAAAAATGAGTAATGGGAAAACAGAACCAATTTCTGTTAAGCAGTAGCATAAAAAGTCAAAGGAGAGGCTAAAAATTTGGATGGCTATTAATAAAGAACAGGTTATTGACCTGAAAGTTAAAATTGAAGTTTAATGTAAGAACAGAAACAATGAAGGCAGGAAATAGTCAAAGAAATGTAGAAGAAGATTTTCCTGAGCTATAGAATGATATGTCTTCAATTTATAAAAACTCACTATATATTAAACTGGAAAAAAATAAAAATATACATCTAGGCAAATCTTGGTTAAATTTCTGGACTCTAAAGACAAAGATAAAACCTCTAAAAGCTCCAGGGAATATAACAACAGCAGAGTTACTTATTGATAGATATTGCTGATTGTCTTCCAGCAATCCATTCCTCAGTCTCCTTTTTTAGCTAGAAGAATTTTGCTTTTGTCAGGCTACTCAGGTTGTATGCTTCTTTAGGGAAGATAGATTTCGTGAAGGGGAGAATTGTGATGCTCTTATTCCCCTCTCAAGGACTGGTTTGGGCTTGGAATGTAATTTATTCTGGTTATTGGGACATAAAAGGAAGTCTTTCTTCAGAAGAGAGGTTTGCCTTCTCAGATAAAGAGAAAAAGAAAAAAAAAATAAACAGTCCCTTCTCTGCTCCTAGATATTGTCAGGGTGCATTGACTCCTGGGAATTGTGGCAGCCATGGCTTGGCTATAAGGACATTTGGTCAATATATCTTAGGTGCATCAAAAAAAAACATAAGAAAGTATTTGGGTTGTTAGCAGTATTGCAAATTAATCCACACTGGTACTATCCTTCTAGTAGCCTAGCTTTTACGATGAAAAAAGAGGTTTTAAAAACATTTGTTTGCTTGTTTTATTTTTGTATTATTTGAGTTAGATGTTCTGTACCTTGTAACAGTAGCAGACTATACCTGCAGAAGATCAAGAATATGGGTTCCATCACAATTCCCATTTACAACCCTAGTTACTAGAAGACACTGAAAAATAACTTCAATAATAAATGATATCTTAGCATTCTTTATCTGCTCAAACTACAACCAAGTTTGAGGATAAATATTCATTTTTGCAGAGGCAAACTTCAAAATGTTCATCAATTATGGTTGCTTTATAGAATAAAAAGGTGATTTGGAGACATGGTCATACAACATGAAAAAGGAATAGAAGTAAGAATAAGGCATGCATTACAAAAAAACAAAAACAGGAGTTCCTGTTGTGGCTCAGCAGTGAACGAACCCGACTAGAATCCATGAGGACGTAGGTTCAATCCCTTGCCTTACTTAGTGGGTGAAGGATCCGGCATTGCCCTGAGCTGTGACGGGGCTCAGGTCACAGACGGGGCTCAGATCCCACATTGCTGTGACTGTGGCGTAGGCCAGCGGCTATAGCTCTGATTGGACCCCTAGCCTGGGGACCTCCATATGCTGTGGGTGTGGCCCTAAAAAGACAAAAAAAAAGATGAAGGAAGTTAGAAATAAAATAACTCATAATAAGCATTATCATCTCAAAGATTTATTT
>PVHT021183695.1:1161442-1187271 GCA_004024745.2 Catagonus wagneri | reverse complement strand
CAAAGATTTATTTTTAAATGGCAAAGTTTTAAGTGTATCTCCTTCTCTGAGTGTAAAAGTATAGCGATAAATATAAGCACTTCACTATCAAAATCAAAGTGATAAAATTATAATTGAACTATAGTATTAATGACAGAAACAGCATGTGTTATATTTAAAATAGAATCTACTTACATTCTTTTCACAAAAGATATACAGAAACATAATACAGAGCTATAGTAAGTACAATGCATTAGAACAAAAATATACTTAGTACATACTTACAAAAAGAAAATGATATCAAGATTAAAAAAGGCTTTCAATATAATGTATTATGTGATAAAAATATATTTTATTTTGAAAAATTAACAAATCAAGTTTTCGTTTTTATTAACCTTTATGTTCTCATTATCAAAATATCAAGGGATATAAGCCAAAATCTAATCAGAGAAATAAATCTATGACCTTAATGGGAGACTTTAATATACTTCTTTTAGAAAAATTGCAGATGAGAGAAACAATAAGGTAATAAAAATGATCTGAATAACATAAGTACATGCAATATAATAATTAAGTATAACTTCATACCAGTAAACAGAAGGTATACATTCTATTCAAATATCCATGACAGATTTATAAAAATTTGTATATGTCATTATGCTATAAAGATAATCTCTACTAATTCTATATAGGAGAAATTATACAAAATAGATTTTCTAACCACAAATAATAAAAATAGGAATTTAGCAGAAAAGTATATTCAAAATAAATGAATTCACTTTATATTCAAAATTTCTGACATTTCTTAGATATTATTTAAAAATGCATTTATCTAAATGGGTAAAAGGGATTACTAAAATATGTTAAATTTTTTGGAAAATAATAAGGGTAGAATCACATAAAGACCTAGCTACCATAATTTTATGAGAAAAATTAGTCTTATGAACCATATCTTCAACTAAAAAAAAAAAAAAAAAGCCTAGTCATGTAAACCTAAGGAAAGGAGAAAAAGATTCTAACAAAGATAAAAGAGAGATCTATCAACCAGGGAAATAATGAGTAAACATTAGGTCTAAGAATTCAGGTACAAATACAGAGATTTAAAACTTGGAAGACTATATGTAACTTCATTTTAATAAGTTTGGGAATTGTGTCATGAAATAAAAAAATATAGATATTTTCTAAGATATAGTAATCTAAACCTAAGGAAAATAGAATATCCATATAAAACAAAACTGAAAATTAGTGAAAAACTTCACCATTAAAAGGCATCAGGCCCAAAGATTTCAGTGATTTTACTAAATCTGTAAATGCATGTTTAAAATACTCCTATGCATTAAATAGAGGAAAACTTACACATTATTCACAATGCTGCAGTTAACACACAGTCTGATCTGATAATATCAGTAGTTTAACAGACATTAACAGAGAAAAAATTTACTTGTCAGTCAAGTTAACTCTGTTAAGGGCACAGATAAGACTTTCAGGTAGCCCTTTTTTATGTAGTGAAGTTCAAATTTTGTGCCTGAAGGTTTTAACCTTACTGCCTTTATATTAACTGCAAGAGGGGAAGGGAAAACATGAAGAACTGAAAGGAAGGTAGTACTTTTTGAAGTTTTTTCAGCCCATTCTGAGACTAGTTCATGTTTAATCCCAAACTCTTCAGAAGTTCACATACGCAACATAAAATAAAATGCAATAAACTGAAAGAAAAAATTAGATCAGTCTCCTTTATTAACAGAGATGCAGCTACTCTAAGCAAAACTTTGATGAAAGTTGGTTTTGTAATGTAGAGTTTGTCACAGAAATCTATCATTTATTGTTTTTAGTCATTAGGCAATATAATAAATTACTTATTGTATTCAAAAATAAAAAGTTTCTGGTAAGAATGTTTAGTAACTTATAAAAAATGAAACTTCCTTTTTCTGACTTACTTCACTTAGGAAAAGACAAATAGCATCTGCTTTTTGATGGGCAGATTGATGGTATCAGAATTTCAAAAGAACATATATAACACTGAAAGATTTTGCTTCTAATATACAGTCGTCCCTCAGTATCTATAGAAGTTCGCTTCCAGGATACCTTGCAGGTACCAAAATCAGTGGATGCTCAAGTCCTTTGTATAAAATGGCATAGCATTTGCATATTACCTGTGCACATCTTCCAGTGTACTTTAAATCATCTCTGGATTACTTATAATACCTAACACAATATAGCTTCTTTGTAAATAGTTGCAGGTGGGTGGCAAATTCAAGTTTTACTTTTTGAATCTCTGGAATTTTGGGGGGAATATTTTCCATCCACTGTTGGTTGAATTCACGAATGCAGAACCTGTGGATAGAGAGGATCTGTTGTGTATGCCCAGACTTATTTTTTGCAGTTGTATTTGTGATTATGGAAAAGTTAAAACAGTTCAAATGAATATGTACAGGGAAATGGTTAAATAATTGTAACCTGACTATGCTGGAGAAGAATGTACCAAAGCCAAAAAAAAAAAAAAAAAAGAAAAGTGAAAAGATCTCTGAGTAATGTATTTTTAAGAAATGAGTATGTATTTTTAAGAAATAGAGGGAAGCAGCGGGATGGCATAGTATGATATTATTCATGTTAAAAGTCTGCTTTTATTAATGTGAGTTTGTGTGAGTGTCTGTATCATCCTTATTTATTTTCTATGTGTTTATCATGTGTGTGAATGCATAGAAAATGTCTGGATGGAGTACAGGCATACTTTAGAGATTTTACAGGTTCAGTTCCAGAGCAACGTGACATGCAGATGTTGCAATAAAGTGAGTCACATGAATTTTTTGGTTTCTCAGTGCATGTAAAAGTTATGTTAACACTATAATATAGTCTATTAAGTATGCAATAGCATTGTGTAAAAAGTACACATGCCTTAATTAAAAAATACTTTATTGCTAAGAATGCTAGCCATCATCTGAGCCTTTAGTGAGTACTAATAGTAATATCAAAAAATCACTGATCACAGATCACCATAATAAATATAATAATAATGAAAATATTTGAAATATTTTGAGCATTACCAAAATGTGACTCAGAGACATGAAGTGAGCAAATGCTGTTGGAAAATAGTGTGATAGACTTGCTGGATGCAGAGTTGGCAAAAACCTTCAATTTGTAAAAAATGCATTATCTGCAAAGTGCAGTAAGGTGAAGCACAGTAAAACAAGGTATACCTGTACATTGAACTCTTAACACTGATTTGCCTCTAAAGAGGTAAATAGGATTCACAGTTTTGTGAAAGGGAATTTATATTCTTGGTAATCTTTATTATTTAAAAAATGTTCACATAAACTGAAAAATATTGTTGACTGCTATAATCCCAGTGTTCAAAAAGTGTGATACATAGAGTAGGTTCTCTCTCTTTTTTTTTTCCATCTTTCTAGGGTTGCACCCTTGGTGTGTGGAGGTTCCCAGGCTAGGAGTCAAAGTGGAGCTGTAGCCGCTGGCCTACACTAGAGCCACAGCAACGCAGGATCCTAGCCGCGTCTGTGACCTACACCACAGCTCATGGCAATGCCGGATCCTTAACCCACCTTAACTCTGGGATTGAACCTATGTCCTCATGGATGCTAGTCGGGTTCATTAACTGCTGAGCCACAATGGGAACTCTGTGGTTTTCAGTATTTAAATGTCGATTGAATCAAAGAACAAATTTTAAATGGTTCATGGTCTACCACAAAAATAATCCAGGTTAATATGCTTTTACATGCAAATGGTAATTAAAATGACCTAACAATGGAAAACAGGAAATGCGAAAAGTCTTCTTATCAGTATTCTTTTATCTGAATTAATCATTAAGAGATAATTTACACAAAAATGTATATTTACTGCCTTATTGATGCATTTCTTCTTTTTTGTATTGTTGCAAACAAGGCTTTGGTGACTTTTTAGATTGAAGTTCTGACTGTTGGAATAAGTGTAATTTTTAAAAGATGATTTACTAAATCATATGATACAAACATTTAAGATTTGAAAGTTATTGTCAAACTGCTATCTTAGAAAGGTGCTCTGAGTTGTCAGTATCATCTGTGGTCATCAGTGTTTTCCAATTTAAGTCATTCTGTTGTTGGTTTAATTAGGGTTATAGAAAATATATGGGGTAAATTATGGAGAACTCGTATCTCATAATAATGCACATCTTTATCCAAGAACATGATATGTCTTATTTTAATTATTCTGCTTCATTTCCTTCAGTTAGTTTTTTTAATAAGTCTTTTTTTTTTTGGAGTCAGACCTGAGGCACATGGAAGTTCATAGGCCAGGGATCAAATCAGAACTGTAGCTGCCAGGCTACACCATGGCCACAGCAACGCCAGATCCAAGCCATGTCTGTGACTCATACACCACAGCTCATGGCAATGCTATATCCTCAACTCACTGAGCGAGGTCAGGGTTCGAACCCGTGTCCTCATGGATACTTGTTGGATTCTTTACTGCTGAGCCACAACAGTAACTACTTTAGTAGTTTACTTATGGGATCGGCATGTTTCTTAAATATATTTCTCTTTGTTTATTGCTATCATAAAAGATTCTTTTCTTTTCATATATTTTCTGACAAATTCTTTGCATATTTGATGTTATTGATTTTTATGTATTGATTTTACAACCAACTGTTTTACTGAATTCTTTTTTATTTCCTATATAGTTGATCTCTCACTTTTCTATATATGTAATCTTATCACCATTAAACAATGATCATTTTCCCTCTTTTATCCAATATTTAGAATTTTTTTTCTTTGCTAACTTAAGTGGATAGGACTTTGAAAACAAGGTTATAATAATAATAGTTTATAATAGTTCTTCATGCCTTGGCTTTAACTTTTTATTTTGTACATATAGCTTGGGTCAGTACAAAAACCATGCATTGCTTTTACATTTAAAAAGTAATTAAAACATTAAATATCTTTTTGACTCCAAAATTGTATCTTTGGCTAAGCCTAAGAAATCACAGCTTTCCTGTTCTCCAACCGAGCATGGCAACAGTAACTAAATATTACAAATATCTTAGCATTCTGAAAGCCTATGCTAGTGTTTGTGTTTTTTTTTAACCCCCCCCAAATACTGACTAGCAATGAGAACTGTAGTAAAAATTCAAAAAAAGTAATCACTCCTTGAGCAGATATAATTAAAATAGTATATTGTTAACATACTGTCAGTGTAAGTTCTGTAAGAAGTAGGAGTTAAATGCCGTGGTTCAGAACTGATCAAAGATGAGCATTAAATGAATGGCCATTATCAAAAGATGAATAAAAGAGTGGACAAATGGAGAGCACTTAACTCTGGTGTTCATGTGTTCTGTAAAGTAGTTGTTCAGATTTGTTTTGGAACTTTGGTTGCTAAAATCAGAGCCATTACCAGACCTGCCGCCAGAGAGAAAATGGGTCTAAAGAGTGTGTGCAATTCCATCATACAGAAAAAGATTCTAAAGTTCTGGGTTGAAAAGCTGATTTAGTTTATTACTTTGACTATTGAGTATTTTTGTTTAAGAAATATTTCATATGAGCTTAAAAAAAAACAAACAATGTATTCCTCCATGCATAGTGCTGCTCAACATTCTAAAATATTCAGGTGCTTTTATCTATCTTCTCTTCCATTACCTAACCTCTTTCTTCCTTCCTTCCTTCCTTCCTTTCTTTCTTTCTTTCTTTCTTTCTTTCTTTCTTTCTTTCTTTCTCTCTCTCTCTCTCTCTCTCTCTCTCTCTCTCTCTCTCTCTTTCTTTCTCTCTCTCTCTCTCCTTTCCTTCCCTCCCTCCTTCCTTCCTTCCTTCCTTCCTTCCTTCCTTCCTTTCTTTCTTTTCCTTATCTAGGGCCGCACCCGAGGCATATGGAGGTTCCCAGGCTAGGGGTCTAATCATAGAGCTACAGCTGCCGGCCTATGCCACAGCAACGCCAGATCCGAGCCACGTCTGCAACCTACACCACAGTTCATGGCAATGCTGGATCTTTAAGCCGCTGAACAAGGCCAGAGATCGAACCCGCAACCTCATGGTTCCTAGTCGGATTCGCTTCTGCTGAGCCACGACGGGAACTCCTACACTGCTACCTGACTCTTGACTGTGACCTCCAAGGCAACCGGCAGGAGTGTCTTTTGCTCTGGGTGGTGGACTGGAACAGCTCATTAAAAGAGCCTAGGTCAGAGCTGTTACACTGAGGGGTCAGTTCTAGGGGAAATTCCCTTTGACCCAGAACCACTCCAGTCCTGAGCTGATTACTCCTGCCTGGAGAGACCTCCTACCTCCATCCCTGGGTGGCAAGACCACTGGTCTATCCTGGTGCTGCTGCACCACCTCCTGGTCAAAACAATCTCCTTCTTGACTGCCTGCTTCCATCCTTGCACAAGAAAGCCCACTGGCTCTGTCCCAGTGCCACTGCAGCGGTTCTTGGCCTGCACCTCCAAGTCCTTGTTGTGTGTGGGCCAGGACTGAGAGAGAGATAGCACAGAGCAAAGGAACCTGACATTTTTGTTGCCATGACCCAGATCATTGTCACCCTCCCACAAAGACCCACTTAAGGCTACAACAGCTCCAGACCAAACTGATGCTACTGTAAGGATACCAAATATTGGTCCAGGACACAGAAGAGGGATGCCAAGAGATAACTGGTGGGCCCAAGGATATATACCAGTCACCCTAGATGGCCATCATCACCCAGAGTCCAATGTCTTAGTGAACAAGATCTGGGACCCAATCCCATTTTCTGCGGCCCCATGACAGTAGGAAGTAGCAAGCTAGGTCATCACCCAAATTCTCCAAAGAATTGGGCCCCCAAGCTTTTGAGAGGGTAAAATGTTAGGTATGATAGGATAGGGACTTGGACCCAGGTGATTCAAAACAGGCCATTTAGCATTACCAAAAACAGAAGACCTGTGATGGAATAATGAAGACACGTGCAGGTACCAGAGGAATGCTTTTCAGAGCACGTCCCTATAATCTTTTCCCTTGCAAATAAGGCGTCCCTGCTCAGAACCAATCAGAAGATCAAAATGTGCCCACCTTACAGAGATCAAAACAACACTCAGGGCTTCCAGGTATGTTTGGCCAATAGGAAGCACTGGGAGAATACTAGAGGGATTCAGGAGTAGAGAAGCCCAGATATTTCTATAGTTCTTCTGCCTTTCAAGCAGCAGTTTATGGAAGTGGCTGTATGTTTAGGGTAGCAAATTCCTTCTGAACAGCTTGCTCTTTATAAATCCAGCCCCTGCTAAGTATACCTTGCTGTGGTTCTAGCTCCCTCAGAATGTCCCAAGCTTTTAATTTCTGGTAGAACTACCTTTCTGTTGTGTTCCCACAGTTTTAGAGGTGGTGATGGTTTTCTGTAATTTCTAACTATTCATTTACTCCACCACATCGTACTTGGCTTTTCATCTCTCTCATCACCTATATAAATCCTTCCCTATATTAAATTCCCTGTGTTTAAAACACTGAGAGTGTTTCCTGTTTCCTCACTGACCTCTGAGTGATATGTAACATGTACCCTCCTCTGTGGCTGTTCAACCCAAATCCTCATGCAGTAAGCTGATTAGATATGCTCAGTCTGAATCCCAGGGGTGAGAATGGCTTCAACTCTGCTATGTGCAAACATAATTAGTAATTGAAAAATTCTCGGTAGTTAATAAATCTAGTGGAACCTCTTATATGGATTGGTTGAGCGTTAGCAGAGAGATTCTGGAATCAATATGTTCCAAAAAGAATAAACTACAGTTTTAACTCTAAGTCTGTATAGTTGGTTGGGCAAACAAAAGAAAACTAAACAAAATGTTATTAACTGGTCTATATAGAAGCTGGAACTTATGAAGAAAAATTGCCTGTGAGAAATTCCTGGTGTCAGAGTGTGAAAGAACTTTAATAGGAACAAACTGAAATTGAAGTTACTTGCTATTATGAACTGAACTACATCTCCTCAAAATTAAAATGTTGGAGTTCCTGTTGTGGCGCAGTGGAAACGAACCCGATTAGGCCTTGCTCCTTGGGTTAATGGTCTGGCATTGCCATGAACTGTGGTGTAGGTCGCAAATGTGGCTTGGATCCTGACCGTGGCCCTGGCTACGGTATAGACCAGAAGCTGGATCCTGACTGTGGCTGTGGCTGTGGTGTAGACCGATTCAACCCCTAGCACGGGACCATCCATATGCCATGGGTGTGGCCCTAAAATTCAAAGAAAAAAAAAATACTGTTAAAAAAAAAACATTCAAATGTTGAAGCCCTTCACCCGCAGGGCCTCAGAATGTGCCTGTATTTGGAGATAGGACCTTGAAAGAGATAATTAAGTTAAAATTAGACCATTAGGCTGGGACCTAATCTAATGGGATGGTATCCTCATAAGAAGAGGAAATTTGGATACTCAAAGCAACTTCTAGGATATGTGTACACAGACAATAGGCCATATGAGGGCTCAGTGAGCAGGTGGCCATCTGCCAGCCAAAGAGAGAGGCCTCAGGAGAAGCTAAAGCTGCTGACACCTTGATCTCGGATTTCTGAGCTCCAGAAATGTGAGAAAATAAATTTCTATTTAAGCCAATCAGTCTATGGTATTTCGTTACAGCAGCCTAGCAAACTAATGCACCCACGTTTTGTGTTGTAAACCTTTTCCTTTGCTACAATGTCAGTATACTTGGTTGCATTCACAAAAATCTCATATGATATATATATATATATATATACATATATATATATGTGTGTGTATGTATATATATATATATATATATATATATATATATATATATTTAGGGGAGGTAAGGGAAGGGGAGATGGTGTCACAGAAGGATTAAAGAAAGATTCATGCTTTATGTCTAGACTAGTGAGATCTAGAGAGAGGAGCATGAAAGGAGATACTGAGATGGAGAGTTCCACAAGAGCAGCACCATAAGGACCCTGATGACCAGGGAAATGTGTCACCATCCTGATCTGACCTCAACACCCTTACCCCCAAATACACACTTTACCCCCACTCTGCGGGAAACCCTGGAGTTACAGGGAAAGACAGGCATGCTTATTTTTCTGCTGTGGTTATTGCTGGAAATAGGAAAACAACTAAATGGAAGATTGTGCAAAGAGCTGAAGGAAGATTGAGCAGGTGAGATCCAAGATACATAAAATGACAGTTGTCTCTTGATTGATTAAAGAATTGCATTTATCAGTGTTAAAGAGAGCACATGTATGAGAGAGGAAGGAGAGCTGCCTGTACAACACACTTGTGATGGCAGCTCTAGCAGGTCACAGCTCCACAGAGAGAGAAAAAGAAACCTTAATTTGACCAAAATACGTGGGATCTCATGTCATTCATATGTGTAAACACCCACAAACCACCCTTGCATTCATTCTCATTTATCTTTTATGGTTCCGTCCACATGAGATATTCTTCATTCCTTCCTGTTCATGTTCAAAAAGCTAAAAATCCTTGATGCCTTAGATAAAGTGACATCTTCTTCAGCATAGCTTTATGCCAAGTTGGATGAATTACTCTTGCCATGCTTCCCTTTACTGGCTTTATAATTCACATTAGCACCTAGTTGAACTTTTTACATATCCATTTTTACCTCTATATTTTGAGAGTTATTCTTTTCTTCCATCTTTAACATATTTTATGAACATAATAGGAGCTGAATAAATATTTACTGGCTAAAAATTTGGTTTGGATGCTTTAGTTAGTGATTTTAAGAAAATAATCTAAAAATTGAAACTATTATTAATTCAAAGTGAGGATTCTGTTGTGATTCTTTCCCATTTAAGTATTAGCATCCAAGGATAGTTCTCACCTTTGAAGTTAAACTACTTTGTCATTTCATTTTCTTAGGTTACAGAGGACAAAATGGTACCAATAATTAGAAACTTACCCTAGATTATACAGTATTTTAAGGTGATGGTCAAATAAAGCTTCCGATATTTTGTTTGGCCACTAACCTCTACTATTTTCCTATGAGAGATGCCAACATACATTTGTCAGTGACATTTCTTGGCATGCAATTAAGTCTAACACAACAATTTCTTTCTTTCTTTCTTTTTTTTTTTGTCTTTTTGCCTTTATCTAGAGCCGCACCCGCGGCATATGGTGGTTCCCAGGCTAGGGGTCTAATAGGAGCGTAGCTGCTGGCCTTCGCCACAGCCACAGCAACGCGGGAACTGAGCTGCGTCTGCAACCTACACCACAGCTCACGGCAACGCCAGATCCTTAACCCACTGAGCAAGGCCAGGGATCGAACCCGCAACCTCATGGTACTTAGTCGGATTCGTTAACCACTGAGCCACGACGGGAACTCCAACAATTTCTTTCTTGACACCTACTCTTTACCCATATGTAATGGTGGTAGAAGGAGTTTTTAAAAAAACGTGATATGATCATCCCCAATAAGCTTTTAAAATGTGGGGATGAGTCTTAAGCAGAGGAAATTTTTAGTCAGTTGTATGAGCAAAACTGTGATAATCAATTAGCTAATAAATAATAAAATAATTGGTTGCAGTGCTTCAGAAATCACAACTTAACATTATTAAGGCATTCTTGTGATAAAGACAACCATAAGCAAGAAGCAATATAGTTCAATAAGAATAGTACTCAAATATTAGAATTAGAATTTTGACTGAGCTCAGAGCCAATTATGAATACTCCTCAAACTTGACCAATTTTGGATTTCAGTGACTACTTATAAATTTGCCCTTTGTCTTCTGTAACTCATCTGCTTTGTTTTCCATATTTTTAGATTATTTTTTTGGCAAAGTTTTGGAAGATATAATTCATAGAGTTAGTGATAGCTAGTATCTGCTTAGCACATATTATGAGCCTTTCTCTATGCTAGGTGATGTGTATTATTTTTATTTTTAAAAAATTTTTATAGCATTTTTTATTACTCAATTATATTTATAGTTGTACAGCAATCATCACAACCAAATTTTATAGCTTTTCAATCCCAAACCCCCAGTGCATCCCCTACCCCCCAACCTGTCTCATTTGGAAAGTTTTTCGAAGTCTGTAAGTCAGTATCTGCTCTGCAAGGAAGTTTATTGTGTCTTTCTTTTAGATTCCACATGTAAGTGATAGCATTTGATGCTGGTGTCTCACTGTCTGACTAACTTCACTCAGCATGATAATTTCTAGGACCATCCATTTTGCTGCAAATGCTTTTATTCTTTCCTTTTAATGGCTGAGCATCATTCCATTGTGTACATGTACCACTTTTTCTTTATCCATTCCTCTGTCGATGGATATTTAGGTTTCCATGACTTGGCTATTGTATAGAGTGCTGCAATGAATATTGGAGTACATGTATCTTTTTGAGTCATGGTTTTCTCTGGGTAGATACCCAGGAGTGGGATTGCTGGATCAAATGGTAGTCCTATTATTAGTTTTCTAAGGAATCTCCATACTGTTTTACATAGTGATTGAACCAATATACATTCCCACCAACAGTGTAATAGGGTTCCCTTTTCTCCACACCCTCTCCAGCATTTATTGTCTGTAGATTTTTTGATGATTACCATTCTGGCTGGTGTGAGTGGTACCTCATAGTGATTTTGATTTGCATTTCTCTAATGATTAGTGATATTGAATATCTTTTCATGTGTTTTTTGGCCATCTGTATGTCTTCTGTGGAGAATTGTCTGTTTAGATCTTTTGCGCATTTTTTAATGGGGTTGTTTGTTTTTTTGGTATTGAGCTGCAGAAGGTGCTTATAATTTTGGAGATAAATCCCTTGTCAGTCACTTCATTTGCAAATATTTTCTCCCATTCTGTGGGTTGTCTTTTTGTTCTGTTTAGGGTTTTCTTTGCTGTGCAGAAACTTTTAAATTTAATTAGGTCCCATTTGTTTATTTTTGTTTTTATTGCCATTACTCTAGGAGGTGAATCTGAGAAGATATTGCTGTGGTTTATGTTGGAGAGTGTTCAGCCTGTTTTCCTCTGAGAGTTTTATAGTATCTGGTCTTATATTTAGGTCTTTAACCCATTTTGAGTTTATTTTTGGGTATGTTGTTAGGAAGTGTTCTAATTTCATTCTTTCACATGTGGCTTTCCAGTTTTCCCAGAACCACTTATTGAAGGGGCTGTCTTTTCTCCATTGTATGGTCTTGCCATCTTTGTTATAGACTAGGTGACTGTAGGTATGCGGATTTAATTCTGGGCTTTCCTTTTTTTTTTTTTTTTCCTGCCTTATCTAGGGCTGCACCTGTGGCATGTGGAGGTTCCCAGGCTAGGGATAAATCCCACTTGATCATGTTGGACAGTCCTTTGAATGCATTGTTGGATTCGGTTTGTTAGTATTTTGCTGAGGATTTTTCATCTATGTTCATTAGTGAAATTGGCTTGTAATTTTCCTTTTTTGTGATACCTTTATCTGGTTTTTTTATCAGGGTGATGGTGGCCTCTCATAGAATGAGTTTGCGAGTGTTCCTTCCTCTGCAATTTTTTAGAATAGTTTCAGAAGGATTGGTTTTAACTCTTCTCTAAATGTTTGATAGAATTGGACTGTGAAGCCAGCTGGTCCTAGACTTTTGTTTTTTGGAATTTTTTTAATCACAGTTTCAATTTCAGAACTTGTGATTGGTCCATTCATCTTTTCTATTTCGTCTGGTTTAGTCTTGGAAGATTGTACTTTTCAAAGAATTTGTCCATTTCTTCTAGGTTTTCCATTTTATTGGCATATAGTTGCATGTAGTAGTCTCTTATGATCCTTTGTATTTCTGTGATGTCCATTGTAACTTCTCCATTTTCATTCTAATTTTATTGACTTGAGTCCTCTTTTTTTTTTCTTGATAAGTCTGTAAGCGTTTATCAGTTTTGGTGATCTTTTCGAAGAACCAACTTTTAGTTTCATTGTTCTTTTCTATGGTTTTCTTCATTTCTATTTCAATTATTTCTGCTCTGATCTTTATGATTCCTTTCCTTCTGCTAACTTTGGGTCTTGTCTGTTCTTCTCTCTTTGCTTCTTTAGACATAAAGTTAGGTTATTTATTTGAGCTTTTTCTTATATCCTTAGGTAGGCTTGTATTGCTATAAACTTCCCTCTTGGAACTGCTTTTGCTGCATCCCACAGGTTTTGAAGGGTTGTATCTTTGTTGTCATTTGCTTCTAGATATTTTTTAATTATCCTTTTTGATTTCTTCAGTGATCCATTTGTTGTTTAGTAACATGTTATTGGTCTCCACGTGTATGTGTTTTTTCCAGCTTTCTTCTTTTTGTTGATTTCCATCTATACAGTGTGGCAGTTGGAAAATATGCTTGATATGATTTCAATTTTCTTAAATTTACCAAGGCTTCATTTTGGCCCAGAATGTCATCAGTCCTAGAGAACTTTCCGTTGTCACTTGAGAAGAATGTGTATTCTGTTGCTTTTGGGTGGAATGCCCTATAAATATCTATTAAGTCCATCTGGTCTAATGTTTCATTCAGGGCCTGTGTTTCCTTATTAGTTTTCTGTCTAAATGATCTATCCTTTGCTGTAAGTGGAGTGTTAAAGTCCCCCACCTAATACTGTGTTTTTTTTTTTTCAGTTTCTCCTTTTTAAGTATGTTAGCAGTTGCCTTATATATTGAGCTGATCCTATGTTGGGTGCATAGATATTTAAAATTGTTATATCTTCTTGGATTGATCCTTTGATCAATATGTAGTTTCCCTCCTTGTCTCTTAAGGTGTTCTTCATTTTAAAGTTTATTTTTTCTGATATGAATATTGCTACTCCAGCTTTCTTTTGATTCCTGTTTGCATGGAATATTTTCTTCCATCCTCTCACTTTCAATTTGTATGTTTTTCTAGAAGTGAAGTGGGTCTCTTGAAGACAGCATATATATGGACCTTGTTTTTGTATCCATTCAGCCAGTCTGTGTCTTTTGGTTGGGGCATTCAGTCCATTAACATTTAAGGTAATTATTGAAATGTATGTTCTTATTGCCATTTTATTAACTGTTTTGAATTTTTGTTGCTCTTTTTTCTTCCCTTATTCTCTTGTTATCTCCTCTTCTGTTTTGATTACTATCTTTAATGTTGTATTTGAATTGATTTTTCTTATTTGTTTGTGTATCAATTGTAGATTTTTGGTTTGCAGTTACCCTGAAGTTTTGATATAGGAGTCTATATATAAATGAGATTGTTTTAAGTTGTTGGTTTCTTAATTGCACGTGCATCTCCAGTGTCCTGCATTTGTGCTGTCTTCTCATGATTTGTGATTTTGGTAGCACAATTGTACATGGATGATTTGGTACCTTTACTGTATATATGCCTTTACTGCTGAGCCTTGTCATTTGTGGTGTTTTTGTTTCTGGTTGTGGCCTTTTCTTTTCTGCCTAGAGATTTGTTGTAAAGCTGGTTTAGTGTTGCAGAATTCTCTCAGCTTTTGCTTATCTGTAAAGCTTTTGATTTATCCTTCAAATCTGAATGAGAGCCTTATTGGGTAAAGTAATCTTGGTTGGAGGTTTTTTGCCTTTCATATCAGGTTAAGTATATTGTGCTATTCCCTTCTGGTTTGCAGAGTTTGTGCTGAAAAATCTGCTGATAAGTTATTGGGGTTCCCTTGTATGCTATTTGTTTCTTTTTCTTAGCTTTTTTGGATATTTTCTCTTTGTCTTTAATTTTGGTCAGTGATGAGTATGTCTCGGGGTGTTCCTCCTCGGGTTTCTTTTATATGGTACTCATTGCGCTTCCTGGATTTGAGTGAGTGTGTCCTTTCCCATATTAGGAAAGTTTTCAGCTATTAACTCTTCATATAGTTTTTCTGTCCCTTTCTCTCCCTTCTCCTTCTGGCACTCCTATAATACAGAGTTTGGTGCGTTTAATGTTGTCCCAAAGTTCTCTTAGTCTGTCTTCATTTCTTTTCAATCTTTTTTCTATTTTCTGTTCCAGATCAGTGATTTCCAGTAGTCTGTCCTCCACCTTGCTTATTCATTCTTCTTCTTCATGTATTCTGCTCTTAGCTGCTTCTAGTGAATTTTTTATTTCAGTTATTGTATTTTGCATCTCTGCTTACTTGAGTTTTAAATCTTGTATTTATTTGCTCTGTGTTTGCTGTAAATTATCAATCTTTGCCTCCAGTTTATTTCTAATGTCTTGCATCATCTTCAGCATCAACAGTCTAAAGTCTTTTTCTGGGAGGCTGATAATATCATCACTGAGCTGTTATTCTGGGGTTTTTTCTTTCTCTCTTATGTGAGTTATAGTTCTCTGTCTTTTCATTTTTATAGGTTTTTTGTGTGGTGACCTTTTTGCAGAAAATAGAGTTGTAGCCTCTCTTACTTTTGGTGTGTGCCTCCCTTGTGGCTGAAGTTGGTATGGGGGGGCTTGCAGTAGGCTTCCTGATGGGAGGGACTGTTTCCTCCCACTGGTAGGTGAGGCTGATTCTATCCCGCTGGTGAGTGGGACTTTGTCTCTGGGTGACATTAGAGGTAGCTGTGTGTCTGAGGGGTCTTTATGCATCCTGCTTCCTTGTGGGTGGGGCTGTGATCCCACCTGGATTATTGTTTGGCCTGGGTCTTCTCAGCGCTGATGGGTAGAGGCAGACTTTCCCAAATGCCACCCCCAGAGGACTACATGCTAATGCATATTCCCAAGAGCTTTTCTTCCAATGTCTTTCCCCAACAACAAACCACAGTCACCCCCTGTTTTCCCAGATGATCCTCCAAGAATTGTAGTTAGGTTCGACCCAGATTCCCATGGAGTCTCTGCTTTGCCCCAGGACACAGTGCACACAAAATTCTGTTTGTGCCTTTCAAGAATGAGGTTTCCATATCCCCCAGTCCTCTTGAACTCCCACATCCAGTCCTCACTGGCCTTCAATGCCAGATGCTCCGGGGGCTCTTTCTCCCAATGACAGATCCCTAGGCATGGGGACTGGATGTGGAGCTCAGATCTCACGCCTATAGGTGAGTCTCTGTGATACAGTTACTTTCCAGTCTGTGGGCTTCCCACCTCGTGGGTATGACGTTGCTTAGATCCCATAATTGATCCTCCTACTTCTTGATGTGGCCTCCTCTTTGCCTTCTGGAGTAGGATATCTTTTTGAAAGTTTTCAGTCCATTTTGTTGATGGTTGTTCAGCATTTGGTTGTAATTCTGTTGTTTGAGAGAACGTGAGTTCCCGTCCTTCTATTCCGCCATCTTAATCCTGTCTTCTAAGTGATGTGTATTATTTTTATAGTTATCCTGACTGAAAGGAAAATATTATTTACATTTTGTAAATTAAGATAATTATCAGTTTAAAAATGTAAAAAATGGGCATCAAGGTGTTAAGTTAATTTTGTGTAAGACACTGAGCTGAGTTGTGAAAATGAAATTCACACTACACAATGTTGAGTTTGAAAGCATGCAGTTTTGATGCTGTATTTCATGGATTTTAAAAGATGGAGGGATTACCATTGTATGAGGATGTCTAAAAATATTTCGTGAAAGAGGTGGTATCACTATCATCCTCTGAGTGAGGAATGGCTTTTCGACAGGTGGATAGAATTTCAGGTGGAGGGAATATAATGGACAACTTACTGTACAACATTGGGAACATATTTGAGAAATGATGCATACCTTAGTAATTCTAGGGGAAGCAAAGTGAGATAAGATTTTTGTAGATATATATGGTAGAACTTCTTTGTAATCATTTTGTTTTCTTAATTTTGTTCATGATGGGAGATCATTAAAAATTTTGAGCAAAAAGCAACATGGTGATATGAAGGTTACTTCAAAATTTCAAAAGACATTATTGAAGATTTTGTTTTCCTAGTAAGAATTAGGTGTTAGAGAAACAAAAATCCCACCTGGTAGACATGGAAGGCAAAGTCCTATTGAAGATTAGCTGTGGTTACTCAGAGGGTTTCACTTAAAAGAGAAACAACGAGCTCTTGGGGCAGTCTCTGAGGGAGAAGTAACCTGAAGGCATCATTGAAGCTTCTGAGGGGGCCTTCACATACAAAGCTCTGGATTTGAAATGGTTATCGTTTGCACTTTGTTTTAGAGCACCCAAATGAAGAAGTAGCCAGGAAGTTGGCAAGGGAAGAAGATCAAGGTTATAAGGTGGCGGTTGCTAAGCCCACATTGGTCTCATGATCTGGGACAAGCACATAAGCTGGGAGGTAGCTAAGCAGAATGGGCATATCATTTAGCTGTTTTAGCTCTTTGAGCTCACATTCATGTCTTTGGCAATCACTGGAGCATGTCTTCAAAAGCAGCCTGCTCAATGAGATGCTATATCCGCTGCCAGCACTTACTTCCTGCTCTCAGCTAAGCATTTTCCTATTCTCCCCACTTACCACTAGAGGTTGCCCCAGCAATCAGGAACTGCTGTGAGCCTGGAATAGTACTATTGCAGTCTAGTGTCTAGAGTTGCCCATTAAACATCCCTTCATTACTACTATGACTGTGGTGTTCTTATAACCAAGTCCTTTGAGAATCACCTTTGGCATTTCATTTCTGCAGTATTAGGGGAAATGTGTACAGGTAATAAAAGTAGGCCATTTAATGTTAAAAAAAATACCAAGCAAATGAGGATGGTTTTATGTAATTTTTATTTTCTTCTGGTAGAGGAAGACCTCTGCTCTTAGTTCCTTCTGCTCTGGGAGCATAAATAAAATTGGCATTTACTTGCTGTTTAAAAGGAATTACTGAATAAGCAACTACAGGTTCATGAGTGAATATCAGAAGAAAAAAGAGGGGTGGAGATATTTTTGCATCATCCACATCAGGCTGCCACGTAAAAGTAGACAGTTTTGCAGGGCACACAGACTACAGTGTGAGGGGGCTTTTAGAGTTGTTCACTCTGGAACTGGCCAAACTCACAAAGGGACTGTATGTCAAGGAGGGATGGTTCTATTCAGGGACGTTTACAGAGAGAGAGTACAGAGACAGACTTTCAAGAAATGCTCAAAATTAGAGGGTAAAAGGAAAAGGAAGGTAAGCCAGCAAGGGAAGGAGGAAGGAGAAGTCAGAGGAATGCAACTAGTCCAGGAAAGTACAGTCACCATGGTCCATGTTTCTTCCTCTAAGTGATGTCCATAATTGCCCTCCAATGATACTTTTCGAAGTGAAAGCAGTTTGTTGCCTCTGTTCCTAATATAAAATCAGTCTCTCTCTGTGGCTCTCTGTCTCCCTTTCTCTCTCTCTTTCACACTCCTGTATATTAGTTATTTGTCACTCTATCAGCTTTGTTGTCAGTTCATATCAGTTTACCAGAGCTAAATGATCTTTCACAAAAGACTATTTGCCCACAGAAGTGGTTGTTCCCACTTAAATGGATGGTAGAAAACTTCATTCCCATTTCCAGTCTGTATAAAACACTGGTTTTTAAAGCCTAATCCTCCACTGAGGAGTATATCAAACTTTTTAAATTTTATGAGGGACTGTTTTGTAGTTATTCAACATTATCTCTGTGAAGGAAAATAGATGTTTAAAATTATTTATTTATTTATATTTTTAATTTTTTTGCTTTTTAGGGCTGCACTGTAGCATATGGAAGTTCTCAGGCTAGGAGTCGAATCAGAGCTATAGCTGCCAGCCTACATCACAGCCACAGCAATACCAGATCCCAGCCGAGTCTACAACCTACACCACAGCTTGTGGCAATGCCTGCTCCTTAACCCACTGAGCAAGGCAAGGGATAGAACCTGCATCCTCATGGATACTAGTAGGGTTCGTTTCCACTGAGTCACAAAAGGAACTCCTGTTATTTTTATTTTAAAGTTTAAAACTATCCTATCAGCAACCAACAGCCATAATTTGATTCACTGTGTTCAGGTCTTTGGTCTAAAAGTTATATTTCAAAAACTGTGTCCTTAGGGACATTTTCTTTCCAAAGGAATGAAATAATTAGTTCCTAAGAAATGACATAGCCACACATTGTCAATGTAATTAAGTGTGCTGCTGCCAAAGTCAGACAAGCCTCATTTCTGCCTGATGCCAGAGCCAACATATTTTTTTGCTTATTATTTTATAATCACCACTTAGCAAAGCTCAAGGAAGCTTCTTGAATCCCAGGAAAACTGTAAAATAAGACTGCCTACTATTCTGGCAGTGCCCCCAATATTAAACCATAGTAATTTAGTCCACCCCTACCATTTGTCTTTTGCCGCAATGTATAATTACATAGGAATTAATCTGCTTTGTTTAAAAAAAAAAAATCTGAAGAGACTTTTCTGTGTCTTGGTCCTGAAATCAATGGTGATATATAATAATGTGGATAATCAACAGTGAAAACCATATTTGATTAGCATCTTCTGTTTTTAGGCTAAGCTCTAAGCAAATGGTGAATAGATTTGATTTGTTTTTTCTTGGCTCCCTTTCATCCACCTTTGTGCATCACTTTTGTGGAGTGGGATATTTATTTAGGGCTGAACATGGCAGTGTTTTTCTCATTGCCTCTCTCTGGCTTCACCTTCACGATGACTGGATAGAATAGGAGGTATGACCAAGCATGGTGGCCCCAATTAATGGACAACAGTGATTGTGATGAGTGCTTGATCCAGGTATGTGGGGTTGCTGGATAAAATATAGGATTCCCACTTAATCAGAATTTTAGATAAACGATGACTAGGGCCTAGGTTATGGCATTTTTTCATAGTTGTAGAAATTTTGTTAGATATTATACTTGTATGGATATAGAATTATTCTTAACTAATATCTGTTGTTTATCTGAAGTTCAGTTTTAACTAGGTATCTTGTATCTTTGCTAAATCTGGCAACCTTCCCTCTTTCTCTCTCTCTTTAATGAATGCAGAAAAGAGTTTATTTATTTATTTTTTCTGTTGGGGAAGTATAGAAGAAGATTAAAGACAAACCCATCTGATAGCCACTTGCCTTGGTGAATAAGAGGGAAGAGTCTTTTTTTTTTTTTTTTTTCTTTTTAGGAAAGTAAGCCAAGTAGAGGGATGCAGTATTTGAGAAGAGACAGCAGCCTCTGAATTCCAGCTCCCATCTACCGGCCCTGGTTCTAAAGCTATTTTTCTTATGCTATGCATGATCCCCAGTATCTCTCCCAGGTATGGGAGTTAATAAATTACTTTTGCTTGCATGAGCAAGTGTGAGTTGGGTGCTATCTCTTTTACCCAATTAATGGTTAAATTTTTGAAAATGTGAAGATTGCTACTTCTAAAAGTGATCACTCACAGTTGGGAAGCATATAGTTTTGTCAATGAAACAGTAACGGATTTGTTAGAGATAATAAGTTTTAATTGGGATTGTTTAAAGGAACTCTGTTGAGTTTCACTGCCTTACATATGAGGAAAATACTGCTCTAGCTTGTGGCTTTACTGCTGTGTTTTTCTATGGACTGGTTGCCAATGATTCTGGCTCATGAGACATAGAAGTCTGTTGGTACTCTTCTTCCTTCTCTCTTTTCCTCCTCTGAAGCTAAACAGAAGTTGTATTGGAATTAGGAGAGAAAGGCCAAGAGAATTTTTAACTTAATTTTGAACTTTCTGAGCTACTGAGCTAAAATAAGCAACTTTTTACTTTCAGATTTTGTATAATGTGATAAAAGATCCTTTATTATTTAAATTACTGCTAGTCAGTTATTTTATTACTTGCAACCAAAAGAAAGCATTCTTAACCAAATCTTAAGTTCCTTTGTATTTTGTTTTTTCTCTTTCAGTTAACTATTGGTCTGTTGTGGAGATATTTTGACATTTTTGGCAGCTTAGCATTTGAATCCCCTTCTTAGGTGAAATGAGTCTTGGTGGGAGACAGAGCCAACATTAAACTGTGAAAACTAAAAATGCCAAATGTTCACCTTCTCAGCCTCAGTTGAAGCCAGAGCTTAGACAAATAAGGCTTTCTCAACTTGATGTACCCATACCAGGTTTTGAGTATGGATCTGGTGACTCAGAGAAAAGTGAAAAGTGGGTAATTCCCTGATAAAGGAACTGGTTATAGAACAATTGTACTCCTGGCATGTCAGTAGCAACAGTAGCAAGGGCATTCAGTGTTCTAGTCCTTACAGAGAGACTAAAGTCATTTTCTCATCAATCCACTTTTGCAGTCTAATTTGAGGCATTGTTTCAAGATACACAGATCTGAGCAAGATGGTCCATCTTTTCTGGTGATTCAGAGGGCAATCTATCCAATAGTCTTTTTAATAAATTCTTTTTTTTTTTTTCTTGCTTGGTCAGTTATGGTTATCTTCTCTTGCTTGCAACTAAAAACTCTTCCTGATACCTTTTTTGTCTCCTACACTAGATAAATCAGAGGATGGGTAGGTAGACTAATCCGTAGAAACACCTTACCTTTTTTTCTTCAATACTCCGTCATCTTTCACAAATGAATTAGCACAGTAAATAAACTGGGAGAAAGGAAGAGGAAGGAAAGAAGCCCACAAACATTTTCAAAATTAAAAGTCCAGAAAATTTTTCTTTGAGTGTATAAAAACTAATATTTCAAGGTAACTTTTAAGATGTTAACCTATGTGTTTTTCTCTAGTTTCCATTTATATTCACATTCAAGTAGGTAGACAGGCTTTGTGCTTTTTTGGCTTAAGGGAAATTTGGGTATGAAAAAAACCTGAAGTTTCATGTTCACCCAGATTTTTATTTTCTCACAATCTAGGCCTTTTGATGATATTATGCTAGATGCTTTTGAGGGAAAAGAAAGAGAGACTGCCTCATGATAGAGAAGAAAGTAAAAGGATTAATTTTCCTTATACAGAAAGGGATACAAGGAGGAGGGCTTATTATAAGGATACTTCAAAGGTCACAGCAGGGACCCTGCTATTAGTGCTGTGCTAAGGAAGCCAGATTTGTATAGATCCCAGGCTTGCCAAAAATTCCTACATCTGCATCGTGGTGCACAGAAGCAGCAGACAGAGAAGGCTGGACCCAGCGACCAAGTGGAATATGTCTCGGTAGTAACCACTGGGCAGATGGATAGGGACCAGAAAGGTCATTCCTTGTCACTGTAGTACCTAGGATCCTCACATATCTTAACAACCCTAGTGGTGGGGGATCCTCAGGGATTGCCGAGATTTATACTATCTTGACAAGGGATGGACAAGAAATCAATATTAAAGGCATTTATAGAAAATAAATAAATGCACTATTTTATTAGTTAGCTAGGGCTGCCATAACAAAGTACCAAAGATTGGAAGGCTGAAGCAACAAAAATTTATTTTCTCACAGTTCTGGAGGCTAGAAGTCTGAGATCAAGGTGACAGCAGTGTTGATGTTTCCCGAAGCCTTTTTCCTTAGTTTACAAATAGCTGTATTTTCCCTCTGTCTTCACATGGTCTTCCCACTGTGTGTGTCTGTGTCCTAACCTCCTCCTCTTATAAGGACACTAGTCATATTGATTGGGGCCCATTCTTATGACTTCATTTTACCTTAATTACCTTTTTGTTTTTTGTTTTTTTTTGGTCTTTTTGCCTTTACATAGAGCCGCCCCCGCGGCATATGGAGGTTCCCAGGCTAGGGGTCTAACAGGAGCTGTAGCTGCCGGCCTTCACCACAACCACAGCAACGCGGGATCCGAGCCGCATCTGCAACCTACACCGCAGCTCACGGCAACGCCGGATCCTTAATTACCTTTTTGAAGACACTATCTCTACATACAGTCTCATATGAAGTACTGGGGCTTAAGAATTCAATGTCTGAATTTCAGTGGTGGAGCGAGAATGGGGACGTACAATTCAGCCCATAAATATCTTTGCCCAAATGAGTGTGAAACTGTGAAATAAATGTCTTTGTATGATGATGTTACTAATAACCATAATGTTACTAATAACATATGTAATAGCAAATATTTCCCATATTACTATTTATAAGGGATTAGGCAATTTCTAAATACTTTATGTGATAACTCATTTGATCCCTGCAATAGACTCATGTAAGAGATATTATTGTTATTTTCATTTTATTAATGAGGAAGTAGAAGCATAAAACTTTTTTTTACATTTATAAGCACTATATCATGCATATTGTCAATAATAAAATGATATTGTAATTATTAAACATGGAAATCATCGCATAATTGATCTTCCCATTGGGCCAGGGCAAGGATTTCTGCTTATGATGTCTTTCCCCATTTGGTCCGTGGTCATGAAGACTCTATATCATTTAACATGGATAGCAGTCAGAAATGCCAGAATTGGCTGCCTAGGACACAGAAGTGAGGTGACGCCTTTGGAATTACCTCCATTTTTATTCTAGGGTATTGATGAGTGGCTCTCTGCTGTCTGGGTTTAGATAAAATACAATGAAATGCCATGAGCCTACAGTCTTAGTTTTTAACTAATGGGCTTAGATTTGTTTCTTTAATAAAAATATCCCCGACCTAGACCAATAACAGTGTGACCTCCTTTCTTTTGAAGGCCTTTGAAGTCTTATTCCTTGACTTTTGGATCCATCTTACTTGCTTAGTTGGCTTGATTGTTTCTTACATTCTTTAAATTTTGGGTTACTTTGTTGGGAATCATGTGAATCAGAGTCTACAAGAGGTTAATTTAGGACTCAGTTTTCTTTCCTGTAATCACTACAGGACAAAGCTCCATCTTAATCTCTGGCACCTGTGGACTGTTCCAACTCATATTAGACAAACCAAAGAACTGATCATAGTGCTGAGTCATTTTGTCCAAATATGTAACCAAGGATGAACTTTTTTAGTGGGAAGTCTCATCATCTGCGAAGCGGAAAAGCAATTAAAAACTTTCTTAATAGAGTTGTTTGTTATGTGAACACACTGTAAGGTATAAATAAGCAAATAGTGTTTGTTTCTGTTTTTTTTTATTATTATTCTACTTTGGTATAATCCAATAGTAGCAGATGTAAGAGTCGCTGGATAAACACTGAGACCAAAAAAGATAACTATTCATTTGGAATAATAACACAAATATTTGATAGGAAAAGTTAGAGTAATTTATCTAAATCTTGGCCGCATGGCAGAACTGCCAAGAGGCTTCTAAGTAATAATGTCTACCTCTACCAAGATCAGTTAAATCAGTAGTGCTGGGGGTGAGGCCCAAGAATTAGTAGCTTTTGAAAGTGTCAGGTGATTCTGATGTACATTTAAGATCAGGAACCAGTGGTCTATGGGAAGAAACACCAGTAGTCAACTACCAGATGCACAGAAGTAACACTCCTGAATGACAATGGATTATGTAAGGTAGTTCATTTCTCTTTCTTAAAATAAGTCTGGAGGTAAGCAGTTGAGGGCTGGTGTGGTAGCTCTAAGATATTATCAGGTACCTACGGTCATATAGTCTCTTTCTCATCATAGGATTCATTCATAAGGTCAACTCATAGATATTTATTTAACTAATAATTATTGGGCACCTGCCCTGTAGCAGGATTTGCTCTAGGATCTGACTGTATTTTAGGTAGCATGGCTAAAGACATATCTTGCTGAGAAGATGACATTTGAGTAAAAAAACTAAAGGGCAAACATCAAGGAGTAAGTCATGTAGATATCTGAAGCAGAAGTGTTCCAAGCAGAGGAGAGAAGCATCAAAGTTCCTAATGTAGGAATGGGCCTGAGGTAGTTGAGAAAAAGCAAAGAAGTGAATGTGGCCAGAGTCGAATGAGTGCAGGGTTAATAAGCAGGATGTGAAAGAGATTGTGGGTGGGTTAATATATTGAATAGGCTTTATAGGCTACCATAAAGATTTTCAGTTTAGCCTGAGGGCAGCGGATGGGAGATATTGAGTAGTGAAATAACATGGTATAATATATGCTTTAGTTTCATCAAGATCACTTCTTGTTGTGTGTTAGAGAACAAACCCACTAATTAACCAGGAGGAAGCAGGGAGACCATTTAGAATACTGTTGTATTTGTCAGAGTGAGAGATGAAGGAGACCTTGATAAGGATGGTAGTTGTGCATTTGATAAGAAGTAGATTGATTTCAGATTTAATTTGAAGATGGAGGCAACATCACTTGTTAACATAATGAGCATGGCATGAGAGTAAAAGATAGGAGTCAGAATGTCTACAAAGGTCTTAGGCTGATAAACTGGAAGAACGGAGTTGCCATTTACTGAGATGGGGAAGACTGAAAGAGCAGTAGGTTTGGGTCAAAACCAGGAGTTTGGACATGACATGTTAAAATGTCTGTTGGACACTTGTTTGAGTTTACTTTTCAGTTCCAATATATTCTTTGTGTAAACAACAAAATTCTTTGAAGTATTTCTCCTTTATTTTTTTTCCATATTAACAGTGAATTTTATTTCAGTTACAGGTGTACAAAGATCATAAGTCATTTCGATAGATTTTGTGTCCCAAACCCACAGTGCATCCCCAAACCCCCCCAGATTGTCTTATTTGAAAAACCAAGGTTTTCCAAAATCTGTGAGTCATTGTCAGTTCTTCAAAGAAGTTCATTGTGTCTCTTTAGTTTCCACATGTAAGCAGTAGCATTGGGTGTTGCTGTCTAATTGTCTGACTGGTTCCACTTCGTATGATAATTTCTAGGTTCATCCGTGTTGCTATAAATGTTGTTATTCCGTTCCTTTTAATGGTTGAGTAATATTCCATTATGTGTATGTACCATATCTTCCCTATCCACTCCTCTGTCGGTGGGCATTTAGGTTGTTTCCATGACCTGGTTTCTTCCCTCTCTAGCTGCTTTAGATGTAAAGTTAGGTTGTTTATTTGGGCTTTTTCTTGTTTCCTGAGGTTGGCTTGTATTGCTATATACTTTCCTCTTAGCGCTGCTTTTGCTGCATCCCAGAGGTTTTGGAGTGTCCTGTCTTTGTTGTCATTTGCTTCTAGGTATTTTTTAATTTCCTCTTTGATTTCTTCAGTGATCCATTGGTTGTTTTCTTGTTTTTGTATGCATTCAGCTAGTCTATGTCTTTCGGTTGGGGCATTCAGTCCATTAACATTTAAGGTAATTACTGATATATATGTTCTTATTGCCATTGTATTAACTGTTTGGGGTTTTTTTTTTTTTT
>PVHT021183695.1:1129474-1160442 GCA_004024745.2 Catagonus wagneri | reverse complement strand
TGAGATTGTTTTAAGTTGTTGGTTTCTTAATTGCAGGCCTGCCCACTGGTAGGTGGGGTTGATTCCTAGCCCGCTGATGGATGGGGTTTTGTCTCTGGATGAGATTAGAGGCTGGCTGTGTGCCTGAGGGGTCTTTAGGCAGCCTGTTTAGTGATGGGTGGGGCTGTGGTCCCACCTGGATTATTGCTTGGCCTGGGGCTTCTCAGTGCTGATGGGAGGGACCAGATTTTCCCAGAAATGGCCCCCTCCAGAGAAATGCAGGCTAATGAATGTTCCCGAGAGCTTTACCTCCAATGTCCTTCCCCCACAACAAGCCACAGTCACCCCTATTTTCCCAGGAGATCCTCCAAGAATTGCAGTCAGGTTCCATCCGGATTCCTATGGAGACTGCTTTGCCCTGGAACCCAGTGCACGTGAAAGTCTGTGTGTGCCTTTCAAGGATGGGGTCTTTGTTTCCCCCAATCCTGTGGAGCTCCTGCACACAAGCCCCGCTAGCCTTCAATGCCAGATGCTCCGGGGGCTCTTTCTCCCTGTGCCCGATCCCAAGGTGTGGGGTATTGACGCGGGGCTCAGAACTCTGAGTCCTGTAGCTAAGTCTCTGTGCTGCAGTTAGTTTCCAGTCTGTGGGGCTTCCCACCCAGGAGGTATGGGGTTGCTTCTATCACGTAATCGCCCCTCCTACCTCTTGATGTGGTCTCCTCTTTGTCTTCTGGAATAGAATATCTTTTTTGGAAGTTTACAGTCCATTTGGTTGAAGGCTGCTCGGCATTTGGTTGTAGTTTTGCTGTTTTTCGGGAGATAAGTTGAGCTCCAGTTCTTCTATTCTGCCATCTTAATCCAATCTGAAGTATTTCTCCTTTAAAATGAAAAAGGTGTTATATTTTCTTATTAGAAGGTGTTGGAAGGACATTTCAGGAGGAAGAGGCTTTTTTCCTGGCGTTTCTGGTGGAGACTGGACCTTGGCAGTAAGGATATGAGGACATCCAGTGGAACTGCTTCAGCCCTGGAACTAGGATCTGTCTTCTCTGTGACATTGGGCCCTCAGCCTGACAATAACTGTACTGTGGTTTTCTTGAAATGGAAATTAGAGTCCCTCCCCTCTCTTAGGGCCTTCTTCTTCTGCCTGTACCCTGACTTCCTCTGCAAGTCACTGGGTACTAAGTAACTGTACCCACCAGCACCTCAAAGAGTAGTCTGTTCCTTGTCCAGCAATTCCAGATTAGTTTTGGCTTTCTTACTCTCTGGTAGCTGAACCATACCTTCTCCAACAAAGTTTGAGCACCTTCCAAGTTTGCCTTTCGTAGGGTACCTTCCCTTTGCCCTTGGGTACCATATGTATCATAGTTGCTTTTTTATAATAGCTCATAATTCTTTAATTTAAACTTCCCCATTTAACCTGCTACATGGTTTCTCTCTTCTGGTTGGACAAAACTGCTCTAACCTCCAAGGTAGAGATATGAAGGCAATTGGTTGTACATATTTGGAGCTCAAAGGAGAGGTCCAAGATGAGGATACACATTTGGAACCATAAACATATAAACAGTGGTAAAAGCCACAAGACAGGAGTATCTCTCAAAGGGAATTAATATAGAAATAAAATATACAAGACTGAACCTTGGTCCAAAGTTTAAAGGAAGAGGAAATAAGGAGGAAGCCATCATGGAAGCTGAGAAGAAGTCCTAAGTGGGAGGAGAGGAGGAAGGAGGGATGGATGGGGAGAAAGAGGAGGGGAGAGGGATCGAGATATGAGGAAGGGAAAAAGAAAGGAGAAAGGAAGAAAGGAAGGAAGAAGAAATAAGGGAAGAAAGGAGGAATGAAGGGGAGAAAGATAGATGCAAGAAGATAATGTGTCCAACTGTATTAAATGTAGCTGGTTGGTCAGTTAGTTATTAAATTTAAGTCAGTTTTAGCTCTTATTTCATTAATGGCTACCCATTCCTCACCCCTATCCCTGTGGTAGGCATCTGGACACAGATTCCTAGAGCAACTTCCAGACTGCTTGCAGGAGCCAGTTTGAGCCCTGTGCACCACTATACCAAGGATTTGTGCTGTGATAATGTTTGCTCCTCTGATTGCAGAGGTGCATATTGCAGAGGCAGGCAGCTATTGTTGCAACCAACCTTCCTCTTCTATTGTTGTAATTACCTTTCCTAACAGCTGAAGTGACTACCAGGGGACTGAAGAGATTTTCTTCCCTTCATTTTCACCCTTTTGGGAGCCATATAGTTTTGTTCAAAAGCAGCAATATATGGGGGGGGATTTAAAAAGCCACTGTGTATGTCCAGGAATTCAAGAAAAGACCCGAGAAGACCTTAAATCTACACCATAGCCTGATAATTTGCATAAGGGCTTTATACAAAAATCAAAAGTGAAATGAAGCAAATCAAAAACAACAAACACTGGAGAAGAGGCAGAATTTGGTTTTTAGAGTTACCACATTATAGGATTCAGATGTCCGATTTTCAAAAAAAAAATCACAAGGTATATAGCAATATAGGAGAAAAAATAAGTCAATAGAAACTACCCCTGAAAAAGAACAGTTGGCTGACTTACTAGGCAGAACCTTTCAAATAACTATCTTAAAGATGCCCACAGTGCTAAAACAAGATGTGGATAAAGTCAACATAACAATGTGTGAACAAAATGGAAATATTAATAAAGAGGTAAAAACATTAAAAGCCAAAATCTTTTCCTGTAGAACTTGGAACAAGACAAGGATACCCACTCCTGTCACTTCTATTTACTGTAGTATTGAAAGTCCTAGCAACAGCAATCAGAAAGAAAAATTAATAAAAGTCATCTAAATTAGACAGGAAGAGGTAAAACTCACCATTTGCAGATGACATGATACTGTGTATAGAAGTCTCTCAAGTCTACATCAAAAAACTATTACAACTAATAAATATACTCAGTACATTTATAAGATATGATTAATATACAGAAATCTTTCACTTTTCTATACATAATAATGAACTATCAGAAAGAGAAAACAATAAAACAATTTCACTTACAATTGCATCAAAAGGAATAACATACTTAGATATAAACTTAACCAAGGATATGACCTATAATTTGAAAAGTATAGAACACTGATGAAGGAAATTGAAGACTGTACAAAGAAATAGAAAGTTATCCAGTGTGCATGGACTGGAATAATTAATATTGTTAAAATAACTATGCTATCCAAAGCAAGCGGTATATTTAATTCAATCCCCGCTGTGATACACATCACATTTTTCATACTTAGAACAAACAATCCTAACATTTATGTAGAACCACAAAATACCCAGAATAGCCAACACAACCCTAAGAAAAAAGAGCAAAGCTGGAGGTATTATGTTCCTTTATTTCACACTATATTACAAAGCTACAGTAATCAAAGCAGTATAGTATTGGCACAAACCAGACATATAGATCAGTGGAACAGAATAGAGGGCCTAAAAATAAACTCATACCCTTATAATCAATTAACCTATGACAAAAAGCAAGAATATATAATGAGGAAAAGACAATCTCTTCAATAAGTGGAATTGGACAAACTGGACAGATATATGTAAAAGAATGAAATTGGAATTTTTTCTCCTAGGATATACAAAAAATAAACTTAAAGTAGATTAAGAACATAAGACTAGAAACCATAACACTCTGATATAAATTATATCAATTTTTTTTGGATCTGTGTACTAAGGCAAAGGAAGCAAAAACAGCAATAAAAAAATGGGACCAAATTAAACTTAAAAAGGTTTTGAACAGCAAAGGAAACTTGACAGAATGAAAAGGCAATCTACTGAATGGCAGAAAAATATTTGCAAATGATGTGACAGGCAAGGGGTTACTATCTAAAATATGCAAACAGTTCATACTACTCAATATCAAATAAACAGCCTGATCAAAAAATGAGAAGACCCGAATAGATATTTTTCTGAAGAAGATTACAGATGGTCAATGGGCACAAGAAAAGATGCCCAACATCACTAATTATCAGAGAATGCAAGTCGAAATCAAAATGAGGTATAACTTCATACCTGTCAAATGGCTATTATCAAAAAGTCTATAAATAACAAATGTTAGTGAAGATGTATAGAAAAGGAAACCTTGTACACTGTTGATGAGAATGTAAACTGGTACTGCCACTAGAGAAAATGGTATGGAGATTCCTTAAAAAACTGAAAATGGAACTACCGTGTAATCCAGCAATTCCATTCCTGGGTATATATCCAAAGAAATTGAAAACACTAATTTGAAAAGATGCATGCATCCTGATGTTCATCATAGCATTGTTTATAATAGTGAGTATATGGGAGCAAGCTAAGAGTCCATCAACAGATGAATGGATAAACATATGTGCACTCGCTCGCTCTCTCTCTCTCTCTCTCTCTCTCTCTCTCTCTGTATATATATATATGCACATATATATTCCATTATATATAATGGGATATTAGTCATAAAAAAGAATGAAGTTTTTCTATTTACAGCAACATGGGTGGGCCTGTAGCTATTATGTTTAGTGAAATAAGTCAGACAGAGAAATAAAAATATTCCATGTTGTCACTTATATGTGGAATCTGAAAAAATGAATAAAATGAATGAATATAACAAAACAAACAGAGAACAAACGAGTGGTTATTAGTGACGTGAGGGGCTAGACTGAGGTTGGAAATTAAGGGATATGCACTACTATGTATAAAATAAATAAGCCTCAAGGATATATTATACAGCAAAGGTATTATAACCAGTATTTTATAACAACTTTAATTGGAATATAATCTATTAAAATATGGAATCGTAGAGTTTCTGTTGTACACCCAAAACTAACATAATATTATAAATCAACTATACTTCAATTAAAATATATAGAGACATACTCTATGGCATCAAAACCATGTCACAAAATTCATAAACACCAAAATATTAGTATTCATTTTCTCAGATAGGTGAAATAGTAGAGGGATTTATATTTATTTGTTAAATATTTCAATTTTGTTTGATTTTTAACAACAAATATCAAAGTGCTAAATAAATTTTTTAAAAAGAGATTAAAAACATAAAAAGGTACTAAAAAGAAATTCTGGAACTGAAAATTGCAATAATTGAAATGAAAATTTCAATAGAGAGATTCATGAGCAAATTTCTGCATCTGGAAGAATCAGAGAACTTGATAGGATGGATAGTGAAATGATCAAATTTGAGGTACAGAGAGAAAAAAGATTGAATCTGAAGGACCTTTGATACACCATCATGTACATTGTGAGCATCCCAGGAGGAGAAAGAGAGAGAAGAGAGAAGAAAAATTTATGTCCCCAAACCCTGAAATTCTGCGAGAGGCATGAATATAAACATCTAAGGAACTCAACAAGTTCTAAGCAGGGTAGATTCAAAGAGACCTGTACTGAAGAACATTATGGTCAAACAGTTGCAAGCTAAAGCCAAAGAGAGAAACTTGAAAGCCACAAGAGAGAAGTTATTCATTACATACAGTGGAAACCCCAGTAATCTTATCAGCAGATTCTTATCAGAAACCTTGAAGGTGAGATGGCAATGCACTGATATATTTAAATTGTGGATGGATAAAAACTAAACCAACAATCCAGCAAAACTGTCTTTCAAAAATAGAGAAGTTCATGTGTGTCTCAGTAGGTTAAGGATCTGGTGTTGTCACTGCAGTGGCTCAGGTCACTGATGTGGCTTGGATTCAATCCCTGGCCTGGGAATTTCCACATGCTGCAGGTGCAACCAGAAAAAAAAAAAGGAGAAATTAAGACATTCCCAGATAAACAAGAGCTCAGGGAGTTTGTTACCACTAGACCTGATCTGCAGGAAATGCTAAAGCGAGATCTTCGTTTTGAAAGGAAAGGACTCTAGATGGTAACACAAAGTTGTATTAAAATAATAAAGATCTTTGGTAAATGTATTCATGAGGACAATTAAATATGCTGGTATTACTGTAATTTGACTTGTAACTCTACTTTTTGTTTTCTATGTTAAGACACTAATGAGTAAAACATAATTATCAGGTTATATTTTTGGACACAGTGTGTAAAATGTAGTTTGTGACATCAGTAACAGAAAGGGGGTAGGGAATGAGCTGTACAGGAGCAGAGTTTTTGTACTGAAGTTAAGCTCATATAAGCTCAAATTAGAATGTTAAAACTTTATGATGTTAAATATAATCCCTGTGGTTACTGTAAAGACAGAAAGTAGAATAATGGTTGCCTGGGGCTGAGGAGAGTGGAAAATGGGGAATTACAGTTTAAATGGTGGAGAGTTTCAGTTTTGCAAGTTGAAACAAGTTCTGGAGATGGATGGTGGTGATGATGGCTGTACAATTGGGTAAATGTACTTAATGCCACTGAACTGTACTCTAAAAAATGATTAAAATGATAAATTTTATGTTATGCATATTTTACCCCAATTTAAAAAATTTAAAAAAAGTTAAAATAGAGTTGGTAGTCATGAATTTAAGATGAGAACATTCATTTTAGTTTTGAATCTTTTCTGTACTCCAGTTTATTTCTGTGGGTGCAGGCACAAATTCAGTGAAGATTTGAGTGTCTCATGGTTGTAAGACAAGAAGTTTATGTAAGAAAGGGGTCAAGGAGTTAAGAGTATACAGAGGATGACATTCATGACTGATCACTAATACGCTAATCAGTAAGATCAGGTGGTAACAGGAGGAAGTAGGAAACAAAAAAGGGGGTCTGACCATAATGAGTCAACTGCTTTTAAGTAGCCTCCTGGAAGTCCCAAAGAGTTATATTTTAGAAGCCAGACTTCGGGATGTGCTATACATGGCTGTAAGGGATTCTGGAAAATCTTTTTTATTCTGAGGAGCAGTGAGTCCTGCTAAAATTATGCTATTTACTAGGGAAGAAGGGCAAAATGCTTGTGGAAAGCCACAAGCCTCCTCTGTCACCGTATGAAATACTGTCCTGCTTAATGAGTCTCTTTGGGAAAAAGAATTACAGAAGAAGTTGATTTAGCTTGAAGGGAGGGGGATATTCTCCTTTAATCAAAGCTAGGCACAAGGCCATTTAGGCCAAAAATGTGAGTTATAGTTACACAACAGCATGTTTTTTGCTTATCCATTCATCATATGCTTTTCCCTCAGGCATATTTATCTTTCAAGTCCTAAGAATCTTCATGCATTTCTTATCTCTTTTCTTACAAAAGCTTCTTTCAGGAAAAGATCTGATAAACCCAATTTCATTATAGTTTAAATGACTGATATAGTCAAAAGTCACTCATCTGAACAGTATAAACATTTTTAAAGGGGATGAAAACCTCAAGCTAAGGGGTATGACATCTCATTGGAGTGGGTCCCTAGCTTAGGGAGCAGAAATAGTTCAGGGAATATAGAGAGCTTCCTGTAACCTCTGTAACAATGCCTTCTCGGCCATTCTCTGTCTGAATCCTTTTAAGGATATCACTGGCCAGAGCTACATGGGTCACTCTTTTCAGACTGTCAATGTGGCATCAGCAACTAAATTCAGTCTGAGATCAAATAAAAAGAAGCATTTTGCAATTGGATTGAATAAAGATTAATGGCATAAAAGATTCAGAACTCCTGATCAGATAACCAAGGGACTCAGACTTCTCACAACTTAATCAGTGAATGTTGGGATGTTGAGTTAACCTTATGGCATCCAGCAGAATTGGCTTAGGACAAGATTTTGCTTGTGACAGAAGCACATTTCCTTTTCTGCTCATTGAATAGCCAAACAGAATTGACTGATGATTTGCCACATGCCACGTAGAGGTATCTTAGCACATCTGATAGACTACAGTATAGGAATGCTGTTTAACATGACTTTTATTGCATCTTAGCACATGCTCAAGCCTACAGTTATTACTATATAGGGGAGGCTGTGCTTAGATTATCATTATTCCTGTATCTTTTCATTTGTATTCTGCAGATCACCGTGCAAGGTAAAATTGATAAATGAAGGTACTGATTGTGAGTGGCAGAATCCTGTGGCTATAAGTCCTTTGCAAGCTTAGAATATTAGGGAAGGTTGGGAGGTGGAATTGTTAATGTAATTGGAATCATTGTCTAGGTACACTGGCCTTTTTCTCTCTTCTCTCTGATTCAACCTCCCTCCCTTCTGTCTTCCCTTTCCCTTTCTGTGTCTCTCCTTTCCATTAATTTTCATCATGGTGTCTTTTTTTAATGAGATAGGAAAATGTGTAATAACCAGGACAAAAAACCATTAGGTCCCAAATCCAAATATCTAATCAGTAGGATACATGTGAAATTCCTGTTATGGCTCAGCAGGTTAAGAACCTGACAGTGTCTATGAGGATGTGGGTTTGATCCCTGGCCTCACTCATTGGGTTAAAGATCTGGCATTGCCACAAGCTGTGGCATAGGTTGCAGATGTGGCTTGGATCCACTGTGGTTGTGGCTACGGCGTAGGCCAGCAGCTGCAGCTCCAAGTTGATCCCTGCCTGGGAACTTTTATATGCTGCAGGTGGGGTGCTAAAAAGAAAAAATAAATAAAAAAAAAATAGGATAAATGCTAGACTTGCAGAATCCCATGTATTAGATGCTGGATAATATTCACTCAGACAGCCAGAACAGTTGTTGAAATATTGACGTTTGTCCTTACCAGATGGCATACATCTGTTGACCCAAGCCCTCTGAACATATCCTTGTTATGAAGTCCCTTGGTGGGTCCTAAGACCCTTAAGATTGTGTTTTTCTCTGAAAACTAAAGAGTTAGCCTTGGCATGGCAGAGGGCCTGAAGGAAGCAAGCTCCCAGTATCTAATCTGATTGTTCTAAATCCATGTCAAATCTGTTGTTAAGTGCTAGAATGCCCTCCAAAGACTTAGAGAAGGCTGCTGTGAGGTAGGAAAAATGAAATTAATTGCTACTATGTAATGTACTGGTTTTTTATTCTTTGGTGCAGAACCAGGCATTTAGCCCTCTTGGGCCTTTGATGAGCTGAATCAGTATTCTCTCACTTATCAACTTGTTTTTTGGCGGGAAATGCTGACTGAATACATCAGGTAAAGCAAAAGGACATACCCCATCCACGGGTCAGGAATGCCTGCAGATTGTTTTTGTGTACCCTATTGTAACCCTTTCACCCTTTGCTTATTAATCTGTAAAAGGGATTTACTCCTGTATGTCATTATTTACAGGTGTCCTCTTGTTGAGAAGGTCCCAGGGAGTTCCAGAGGAATTTGGATTTTACCTTTTGGTTATTTCTTTCCTCTAAAACTCACTAGGTGGAAAAATGTATTCCATCTATTTAATAAGAATCATGTCTTTTCCATCACTGCTAACAATGGTATTCTTGACAGAAATTGCATCCTCTGCCACATTATGAGTGCATTTCTTTGAACCATTTGTATGTTATGTGTGACTGGGTCTGTACAGATTACAATAGCACTGAGAGAGCCAATTTAAGTCTTGGGATGAGTGAGCCTGAGCATTAGAGACTTTCTGGCACACACATACCTCGTAAATACCATTGTTAAGTTTGTAGTGGCTGTGATGGAATGTACAGCTCAGGCACTTTACCCTCGTTAGTGCGAAGTAAATTCTCAGGCCCTCTCACACAGCTCCAAGGGGATTAAAGGAGAGGGAGTGGAAAAGACTTTCTGAAATCTAATAGCTACCCCCCCTTGGTACCCTGAGATGCAAATACACCAGTAAAAATGGGCTAACATCTTTGCTGATTTTGGCCTTGTGTACTAATTAAATACATACAGTTGTTTAATAAAAGAAAATCAGAATGGCTTTCAGTACATTCAAAATGGGATAGGACTAGGAACAAGTTTTCTATAAATAGTTCATGAATAAGATATGGTAAATGATGGGAAATTGCTGAAAAATTAGGTTCACAGTGTCATGCTGGTAATTAAATACCTGTTTTCCTCAAAAATTCATGTTAAGTAACAAACATATTAATCCGATATGCTCAACTGTTAGAACAGTGGTTCTTTGTAGAGACACTAGGATCTCCTGGGGAGACTTAAAAAATACTGACACCTTAGCCTTCCTAAGAGATTCTGACTTATTCAGTCTGGAGTGTGGTCTGGGTGTAAAAGTTTTTAAAATTCCCCTGGCAAATTAAAAAAAAAAGATTTTTCCCACTTTTATAATGGTATAATTAACAAATAAAATTGTGATATACTTAAAAGTAGAATGTGATGACGACATATGTATATATTGTGAAAGGATTCACACAAATTAATACATCCATCACCTCGCATAGTTTTTGATTTTTGTTTTTGTTAGTTTCTTTGTTTTCTTGGTGAGAGTGTTTAAAATCTAGTGTATTTACAGATTTCAGTTATACAGCAACAGTATTATCAACTGTATCACCATGCTATTCATCAGCTCTTCAGAACTTATAACTGACAGTTTATAAGATTTTATCAACTTGTCCCCACTTTCCCCACCTCCAGCCCCGGCAACAACCATACTACTGTCTAGTTCTAAGAGTTCAACATTTATTTTTTAGATTCTACATATCAGTGATACCATGTAATATTTGTTTTCCTCTGTGTGGCTTCTTCCTTTCTCATAATTCCTTTGTGGTTCATCTGTGCAGTCTGGATCGAGAACCACTGGCTGAGAACCACTTTGAACTATTTAGTTTAGGATAAGGTGCCTAACTGGCATGACCACTTTAAAAAGAAATCATTACTCTGTAGCTATGTATTATAAATAAATTTTCAAACCATGACTCAGAAAATAATTGTTTAAATTTTTACAGCTTAAAAAATTTTAATTCAGAGATTGAATTTTTAATGGAATCTAGATAGAAATATTTTCATAGCTTAGTTTAAAATTGTAGTGCATAAACCTTATAGAAATTCAGAACTGCATATATTTTTTGGATATTATAGTATTTTTAAGAAAGCAAAATTTCTGAGCACAGTTAATGTTTTTTTAAATTAATTAATTAATTAATTAATTTTTTGTCTTTTTAGGGCTGCACCCGAGGCATATGGAGGTTCCCAAGGCTAGGGGTGCAGTTGGATCTATAGCTGCCAGCCTATGCCAGAGCCACAGCAATGCGGGATATGAGTCGCATCTGTGACCTTCACCACAGCTCATGGCAATGCCAGATCCTTAATCCACTGAGTGAGGCCAGAGATCGAACCACATCCTCATGGATACTAGTCGGGTTCGTTAACCTCTGAGCCACATGGGAGCTCCGAGTTAATGGTTTTAATGAGAAATGTTTTCCTGTAGGTATTTAGCAGAAACACAGGTATTTTATGTAACAAAGTCATATTTGCTTCTCATTGGAAGGGAGACACAATCATCTAGATACATTGACGATGATAGCAGATGAATGAATAGCAGATAATGTTACCGGTGATGTTTGACTGATTTGATTAGAGTTAATTAAGAACAATTTTTCTGGAGTTCCCATCATGAGTCAGCAGAAACGAATCCGACTAGCATCCATGAGGAGCAGGTTCGATCCCTGGTCTTGCTGAGTGGGTTAAGGAGCTGGTGTTGCTGTGAGCTGTGGTGTAGGTTGCAGATGTGGCTCGGATCTGACACTGCTGTGGTCAGCAGTTACAACTTGGATTAGACCTGGGAACCTACATATGCTGCGGGTGCTGCCCTAAAAAGACAAAAAGCAAAACAAACAGTTTTTTGCAGATGTGGCTCGGATCTGACACTGCTGTGGTCAACAGTTACAACTTGGATTAGACCTTGGAACCTACATATGCTGTAGGTGCTGCCCTAAAAAGACAAAAAGCAAAACAAAAATTTTTTTGCAGATGTGGCTCGGATCTGACACTGCTGTGGTCAACAGTTAACAACTTGGATTAGACCTTGGAACCTACATATGCTGCAGGTGCTGCCCTAAAAAGACAAAAAGCAAAAAAAAAAAAAAAAAAGAAAAACAGTTTTTCTGAGATTCAAACCTGCTCAATAAGCAGAGGTAATGGGGATCATTTTGACACATCAAAAATTTGTGAGTTGAATGACATCTATTGGAACTTTGACGTCAGAGAAAGGCTTTGTTGTAATTTTTTTATCATTGCTTGGCTACGGGCGTAAAGAATAAAGGCAGTTCATTAGTAACTTGTAATGCTATAAGTGGGGCCTAAAGTGTCCATTTTAAAGCTTGTAAGACACTTTCTGCTTCCAGAAACAAAATTAGCTTTCTCACTGGTCTTTAATAATAATAATAGGAGAAAATGGATGTATGTGTTTAATTATTTTTTGTTCTCACAAATTTATATTTTTTAATTGTAGTTGATGTATAATATATAAATTCCAGGTGTACAGAATAGTGATTCACAATTTTTAAAGGTTATATAATCCATTAGTAGTTATATTTGCTGTATTCTCTGTATTGTATAGTATTTCCTTGCTAGCTTATTTTAAAACTAATAGTTTGACTATTTATTTAAAAACAATTTTTTTTTGTCTTTTTCCTTTTTATCTAGAGCCGCACGCGCAGCATATGGAGGTTCCCAGGCTAGGAGTCTAACAGGAGCTGTAGCTGCCGGCCTTTGCCACAGCCACAGCGATGCGGGATCCGAGCTGCGTCTGCAACCTACATACACCACAGCTCACGGCAACGCTGGACCCTTAACCCACTGAGCAAGGCCAGGGATCAAACCCGCAACCTCATGGTTCTTAGTCAGATTCGTTAACCACTGAGCCACGAAGGAAACTCCATATTTTTACTTTTTATCTAAGTATAGTCAACATATAATGTATTAGTTGTAAGTGTAATTATAGTGATATAATATTTACATTCATTATGAATTGATTACCACAATGAGTCTAATAATCAGTTACCATAGAAACTTAATGCAATGTTATTGGCTATATTCCCTATGTAACACATTATATCTCTGTATTTTATAACTGGAAGCTTGTACCCCTTAATCCTCTTCACCTGTTTTACCTAAGTCCATCCCTATCCCCTCTGGTGACAAATTGTTTATTGTCTGTATCTATGAATTTGTTTCTGTTTTCTTTGGGTTTGTTTGTTTGTTTGTTTGTTTGTTTCACATGTAAGTGAAATCATACGGTCATTGTGCTTCTCTGACTTGTTTCACTTAGCAAAAAAACTAGGTCCATCCATATTGTCACAAGTGGCAAGATTTCATTCTTTTTTTTTGGCAAAGTAATGTTTCATTGCATGTGTGTGTGTGTGTGTGTGTGTGTGTGTGTGTGTGTATGTATGACATCGTCCTATCTCTTCATCTGTCAATAGACTACTTAGGTTGCTTCCATATCTTGGCTGCTGTGAAATTACAGATGCATATATCTTTTCAAGTTAGCATTTTTGTTTTCTGTAGTAAATACCCAGAAGTAAAATTGCTGAATCATATGGCAGTTCTATTTTTAATTTTTTGAGAAACCTCCATACTATGTTCTATGGTGGATGTACCAATTTACATTCCTCCAAAAGTGCAGGAGAGTTTCCCTTTCTCCACATCCTCATCAACACTGGTTGTTTCTTAGCTTTTCGATAATAACTATTCTGACAGGTGTGAGATGATTAGGGATGTTTAGCATCTTTTCATGTGCCTGTTGGCCATCTGTATGTCTTCTTTGGGGAAAATGTCTATTGGGGTCCTCCACCCATTTTTAATAAGGTTGTTTGTTTTTTTGATTTTTAGATGTATGATTTCTTTTTATATTTTGGATATTAACCTCTTATTGGATATTTCATTTGCAAATACTTTTTTCCATTCAGTAAACTGCTTTTCAATTTTGTTGATGGTTTCCTTCCCTGTGCAGAAGCATTTTTAGTTTGAGGTAGTCTAACTTGCTTTTTGCTTTTGTTGCCCTTGCCTAAGGGGACAGATCCAAAACAAATATTGCTAAGACCAGTGTCAAAGAACATGCTATCTATGTTTTCTTCTGGAATTTTTATGGTTTCAGGTTGTATATTTAAGTCTTTAATCCATTTCAAGTTTATTTTTTTATGTAGTATAAGAAAGCAGTCTAGTTTTATTCATTTGCCTGTAGCTATCTAGTTTTCTAATGCTCTTTGTTAAAGAGACTATCTTTTCTACCCTGCATATTTTTGGCTACATGGTTGTAATTTGATTGACCATATAAGCATGCATTTATTTCTGGGCTCTGTATTCTGTTTCATTGATCTAGTGTCTGTTTTTGCACCAGGATCTTACAGTTTTCTTTTTTCTTTTCTTTTTTTTGTCTTTTTGCCTTATCTAGGGCTGCACCCGCAGCATATGGAGGTTCTCATACTAGGGGTCTAACAGGAGCTGTAGCTGCCAGCCTTCGCCACAGCCACAGCAACTTGGGATCCGAGCCACGTCTGCAACCTACACCACAGCTCACGGCAACGCCGGATCCTTAACCCACTGAGCAAGGCTAGGGATCGAACCTGCAACCTCATGGTTCCTAGCTGGATTCGTTAACCAATGAGCCACAATGGGAACTCCACAGTTTTCATTATATATATTTGTTGTTTAGATTGAAATCAGGGAGAATGATGCCCCCAGCTTTGTTCTCTTTCTTAAGATTTCTTTGGATATTCAGGATCTTTTATGCTCCCATACAAATTTTAGAATTATTTGTTCTAGTTCTATGAAAATGCCCTTGGTATTTTGATAGGGGTTGCATTGAATCTGCAGATTGACTTGGGTGTTTTGGTCATTTTAACAATCCACAAGTATGATATATCTTTCCATTTGTTTGTATCATCTTCGGTTTCCTTTAACAATGTCTTACAGTTTTTCAGGTACAAGCCTTTTACCTCTGTAGTTAGATTTATTCCCAGGTATTTTATTCCTTTTGATGTAATTGTAAACTGGGGTCTTTCCTTAATTTCTGTTTCTGATACTTTGTTGTTAATGTATAGAGTTGCGTCAGATTTCTGTACATTAATTTTGTATCCTGCAGCTTTACTGAACACATTTATCAGTTTTGTTTTGGGGTGGCAGCTTTAGAATTATCTATGTAATATTATGTTGTCTGCAAACAGTGACCATTTCCAAATTTGATGCCTTTTATTTCTCTCATCTGATTACTATGGCTAGGACTTCCAGTACTATGTTGAATAAAAGTGGAGAGAATGGACATCCTTGTCCCTTTCCTGATCTTAGAGGAAATGTTTTGAGCTTTATACAATTGAATATGTTATTGGCTATAGGTTTGTCATATATGGCTGGTTATCAGCCTGCTGGTGGGTAGGGCCAGGGCCCAGGGGTTCCCAGGGCTAGTGCCAGCTCACTGGTGGGTGTAGGCAGGTCCTGAGATCTCTGGCTGCAGGGCCCTGGGATTCTGAAGCTGAGTTCAACCCACCGGTGGGTGGAGCTTGACTTCATGGGCGCTGGCTGAGGTACCCAAGGTGTTCTGGAGCTGGTGTTGGCCTCCTGGTGGATAGGGCTGGGGCCAGGGTATACCAGGGCTGGTACTGACCTGCTTTTGTGTTGACTTAGTCCTGACAAGGCAAGCTGAGGGGCTAGAGTTGTTCTGGGGCTAGGGACTGTGCACTGCTGGTTGATGCTGAGTCATGGTGCCAGTGTGGCCCACTGGAGGTCAGAGCCAGGTCCTGGGATGTATGGCTGCAAGGCTCTGGGGGTTCTAGAGCTGACATTGATGCACTGGTGGGTGGGCTGAGTCTTGCCATGGCTAGTGTGTACCTGCTAGTGGGAGTGGTCAGGGCCCAGGGGATTCTGGGTCTGGTGCCATCCCACTGGTAGGTGAAGCTGGTAGCAAGTCTAAAGCCATCTTGCTAGTTCCCGCATAGTGGTGTGCAAGGGTCTGCTTTGAGGCCAGCTGTTGGACAGAGTCATGCCCTGGGTTGTCTGTGTTAAGTCTCCCTGCCTCCTGGTAAGAGGGGCTGTGTCTCTTCTTAGCTAGTTACTTGGCTTGTAGTGTCCCAGTGCCGGCGCCTACGGGCTAGTGGGCAGAGGCAGATTTGCGTCCTGAAGCTAATAAGCTAGAGGGAGGATTTCAACAAGGTGCTTGTCAGCAGCAGTGCCATGTGGTCAAATGAGCTTCTCATAATGGCTACTGCCAGTGTCTTTGTCCCCAGGGTGAGCTCCAGTAGTCTCTCTGGGAGACTCTGCAAGATATCTGACCCAAGCTTTTTTCAGTTGCTGCTTCTGCCCTGCGTCCCAGATTGTGTAAGATTTTGTGTACATCCTTTAAGAGCAGGGTATTATTACCCAGAGCCTTCTGGGTCACTAAAAGGAAGACCCTACTGGTCTTCAAAGCCAAATATTCTAGAACCTCATCTTTCCAGTGCAGGAACCCCAGGCTGGAAAGCCCAATGTGGGGCTCAGACCCATTGCTCCTTAAGAAAAACCCCAGCATTTGTGATTATCCTTCTGTTTGTGGGTTGCCCTATGGGTGTGGGTCTTGGCTATATTTCACGTCCATCCCTCCTACCTGTCTCGTTGTGCTTCCTCATTTATATCTTTAGTTATGGAAGATCTTTTCTGGTACTTTTTGGTCTTTCTCATCAATAATTACTCTTTAAATAATTATAATTTTGGTGTCCTTGTGGGAAGAGGTGAGTTCAGGATCTTCCTACTCTGCTATCTTGATGAGGACTTTTTATTTATTTTTTGTTTGTCTGTTAGAAGTTTTTGGTTTGTGATTACTGTAAGGTTCATATGTAAAACCTATGGATATAGCAATCTATTTTAAGTTAATACTCACTTAAGTTTGAGTGTATTCCAAAAGCACTACATTTTTACTGTCTGACACCCAGTATCTGTGTGTGTGTGTGTGTGTGTGTGTATGTATACAAATTTGTTTTTCTTTTTAGAGTCCCACTTGTGGCTTGTGGAAGTTTCCAGACTAGGGGTCAAATCGGAGCTGCAGCTTCAGGCCTGCACCATAGCCACAGCCACATCAGCATGGGCCACATCTGTGATCTAAGCTGCACCTTGCGGCAATGCCAGATCCTTAACCCACTGATCAAGGCCAGGGATTTAATCCACATTCTCATGGACACTATGTTGGAGTCCTAACCCACTGAGCCACAACAGGAACTCTCCCAGTTTATGTTTTTGATGTCATATTTTACACCTGTTTATTCTGTATATCATTTTACTATTTATTTTATTTTTACATTTTATTGAAATATAGTTGATTTATAATGTGATAATTTCTGCTATACAACAGTGATTCTGTTATATATGTGTGTGTGTGTGTGTGTGTGTGTATGTATACATTCTTTTTGAGATTCTTTTCCCATATAGTTTATCACAGAATATTAGTGGAGTTCCCTTTGTTATACAGTAGAAACCTATCGGCTAACCCTTCTATATACCACAGTGTACATATGCCAGTCTCAAACCCCCAATCCATTCCTCCCCTCCACCTATCCCCTGTGGGAACCATAAGTTTATTTTCGAAGTTTGTGAATCTGTTTATGTTCTGCAAATAAGTTCATTTGTATCCTTTTTTAATATTTAACATATAAGTGATATCATATGATATTTGCTTTTCTCTGTCTTACTTCACTTATTATGAGAATCTCTAGGGCCATCCATGTTGCTACAAGTGGCATTACTTCATTTTTTTTCATGGCTGAGTAATAGTCTATTGTGTGTGTGTATATGTATATATATATATATACACACACACACATATACATATACATATACATACACACACACATATATATACACACACATATATACACACATATATACATACACACACACATATATATACACACACACATATATACCATGTCTTAATCCATTCATCTGTTGATGGACATTTAGGTTGCTTCCATGTCTTGGCTATTGCAAATAGTGCTGCAGTGAACATTGGGGTACATGTATCTTTTCAAATTATAGCTTTCTCCAGATATATGCCCAGGAGTGGGATTGCTGGATGATATAGTAGTTCTATTTTTAGTTTTTTGAGGAACCTCCATGCTGTTTTCCATAATGGTTATAATAGTTTATATCCCACCAACAGTGTAGGAGGGTTCCTTTTTCTCTGTACCCTCTCCATGATTTATTGTTTATCAGTTTTTTTTAAATTAAAAAATTTTTAATTTTGTATTAAAAAGTATAGTTGATACAGTGTTGTGCCAGTTTCTGCTCTGCAGCAAGGTGACTCAGGCATACCTATATATGCATTCTTTTTTATATTTTTTTATTAAAGTATAGCCGATTTACAATATTGCAACGATTTCTGCTGTAGAGCAAAGCATATATATGTGTGTGTGTGTGTGTGTGTGTGTGTGTGTGTGTGTGTGTGTAGGCGTACACACACACACACATATATATATATATATATATATATATATATATATACACTTACACATACATACTTAGAGACAAACACTCTTTTTTTAAAAATATTAAAAAAAGAGTGGTCTATCGCAGGAGATTAGATATAGTTCCCTGCACTATATAGTAGGACCTCATTGCTTATCCATTCTAAATATAATAGATTGCATCTACTCACCCCAAACTCCCAATCCATTCCATTCCCTTTCCCACCCTGTTGGCAACCACAAGTCTGTTTCTCTGTCTCTGAGTCTGTTTCTGTTTTGTAGATAGGTTCATCTGTGCCATATTTTAGATTCCATGTATAAGTGATATCATATGGTATTTGTCTTTCTCTTTCATATTTACTTTCACTTAATATGATAATCTCTAGTTGCATCCATGTTGCTGCTAATGGCATTATTTGGTGAGTACCTTTGTGACTGTTACTTTGAACTTTTTGTTGTTGAATTGTTTATCTCCATATTGTTTATTTCTTTTTCTGAGGTTTTGTCTGTTTTTTTTTTTTTTTCATCCAGAACATATCCTTTTGTCTCCTTATTTTGCAAAACTTTTGGTGTTTTTTCCTATGTATTAGGCTCCATCTCCCAGTCTTGAAAGAGTGGCTTTATGTAGAAGGTGTCCTGTGGGATGCAGCAGTACAATACCCCTGGTCACCAGAGCCAAGTGCTCCAGGGTTATCACTTGTGTGGGGTGTGTGTGCCTCCTGTCGTGGTTGGGCCTCAATGGATGTGGGTGTGCTGGTGGGCAGGGTTGGCTCCCAGGTCACCTGGCTATGAGTCCCAGCAGCAACTGTTTCAGGTGTGTTCAACTTATCCTTTGAAGCAGGAGCTGCTTTTCAGGCATACTGGTGCTGGCCAGGGATGCTTGCCTGGAGGGGCCTGGGAATCACTTTGGAGGGACATGAGTGTGGGCATTGTGTGTGGAGCTCAAGAGCAAGGTGCCTCATAGTCTTATGTTGATGGAAAGTGACAAATTGTGCCAGCCCGTGCTGGGTTCACTAGGTAGAAGGAGAGTGTAAAAAAAAAAATGGCATCTACCTTATAACTTCATTGCCTACTGCTGACTTTTGTCTTAAAATTCCAAATAAGTTGAATTTAGATAATCTCTTCACTTCGTGGTAATTATAGGCATGTGAGGAATTATGAATCATGCAGTCTATTGTATAAACTATTTTTTCTGAATGTAATTTCACATTAATTGTAAAAAAAAAATGGCAACTTCCATTGCTTTTGTCTCCAGAGAAAGTTGCCTTTCAGGCTGTTGACTCTTTGGTGGAATTTGGAACAAGTGCATTTATATGTGACCCCTCAGGAGCAGAATCTTGGTTTCCTGATCTCCTGGACATAAGCACCACTGGATTAGAAAGCCGGGAATTATGGGGGCTCACTTTCCTAGTGAGGATCCCCTGGGCTGGGGAACTGAGCATGGGGCAGGGATACCTTTCTCCCCAGTGGGGGCCGTCATGGTTGTGGTATCTCTCATGCTTGTGGGCTGCTGTGCCCGGAGTGTGGTTCTGACTAGATTGTGTCTGTTCCCTCTTACCCATCTTGATGTGGCTTTTTCTTTATATTCTTAGTTGTAGAAAATTTATTCTTCTACTCTTCAGGTCATTCTCAGGGATAGTCGTTCTATATTTTGTAGTTCGGTGTGTCTGCTGGAGGAGGTGAACTCAGAATCTTCCTTCTCTGCTATGTTGATCTGGCCCTCCAAAATGTGAATATTTAAATTGATTTTTCATTCTCCAAAAATGACAGTAAATTCCAAGGCTGAGCATTCCTAGGCAGCCCTCATCTGCCAGAGATCTTGTTCCATCACAGCATTTCTGAGGCAAATGTTTATTAAGAGAAAACTATAATCCAGTTTATTCCATGGAGTAGCCTGAAGGTTGATGGATAATACTCTTTCCATGTTGTCAACAAACATGAGCTTTAGAACTGAAAATAGAACAAATTTTGAGAGTGCAATTCCCCAATAAGAAGTTTTTTGATTTATCAGTCATTTTGAAACAAACTCAAAATAATTCATTTTACGAGTCTCAGTAAAGGGTATTGCAGGGTATTTTTGTAAAGCTGATTTTATTGTCTCCAAAGTGAATCTCTTAAGGACAAAGTGACTCCATAAGGATTTCAGCTTTTTTCTTTCTTTCCTCTAAGGACAAAAAGTGAATCTGTAAGGATTTCAGTTTTTTCTTTCTTTCTCATAATAAATTCTACGTTTTATTTCCTTAGCCTATGTGAAGATTCATTTTATGTATCAAGCTGATTGAGCTAAGGGATGAGCAGAGAGGTGGTAAACCAGTATTTCTGGGTATGTCTGTGAGGGTGTTTCTGGGTGAGATTAGCATTTGAATCTGTAGGCTGAATAAAGATCCTCCTTACCAATGCAGGTGGGCATCATCTAATGTACTGGAATCTTGAACAGAGAAAAAGGGTGGAGGAAGGGTGAATTTACTCATTTTGGTTGTGACGAAACATCCATCTTTTTTGCCCACAGACATCAGTGTCCCTGGCTCTCAGACCTTTGAACTAAGATTGGGAATTCTATCATTGGTTTCTCTGGTTTCATAGGCCTACAGACTCTAAATTACACGACTGGTTTTCTGGTTCTCCAACTTGGCGATGGCAGATTGTGAGACTTCTCAGTCTCCATAATCCAATTCTTAGAGCAAATTTCCATTTATTTATACCTACTTATATCCTATTAGTTCTATCTCTTTAGAGAGCCCCAACTGAAACTTTACCTATGCTTTTGAAAATGTGTTCCAGAATGTTTTGCTTGGCCACATTCTAGCCTGTAACAGGCAATATTATCATTCTTAACCAGTTCCTGTTTAATACTCTTCTTTCTGGGCACACAGACTATATTTTTCAGTGTTCTTAGATTGGGAGCATATCCAGATTAACTTCTGGACAATGGGATATGGTCAGAATTGACTTGATCTGGTTTCAGGGCTTGTACTTAGAATACCCTATAAGTTTTGGGTTTTTTTTTGCTTTTTAGGGCCAAACCCATGGCATATGGAGGTTTCCAGGCTAGGGGTCGAATCGGAGCCACAGGTGCTGGCCTACGCCACAGCCACAGCAATGCAGGATCCGAACTGCATCTTCAACCTACACCGCAGCTCACGGAAACATTCGATCCTTAACCCACTGAGTGAGGCCATGGACTTGTACCCGCATCGCCATGGTTCCTAGTCAGATTCGTTTCTGCTGCGCCACAACGGTAACTCCACCCTATATGATCTTATCCCTGAACTTCGTTTTATCTTCTGTGGTGACCTTAGACATCATGTGTTCCAGGTGGTAGGCAGCATAATGGCAGGGGCCTAGACCCTTGAGTCAGAGCTTGAGGGAGAGCCGTTGAGGAGAACAACCTAGATGTCACTGTTAATAAGAGAAAAATAAAGTTTGCTGTCTTAAGCCACTGCAGTTTCAGTATTTCTTTATTACTGCAGCATAACCTCCTCTATCTGCATAGCCTGTAATAAGATGTGGGCTTCAATCCAAAAAATGTTTTTATCTGCTATACAATCCTCATTTGTCCCTTCCGTTTTAAGTGGCGGACAACCCATGCTTACTTTGAATTATAAAGAACACTGCTTAATTTGCCCCTTGTTTCTTAATTTCTGTGCCTTTTCTTCATTTAACTTAGCTATAGATAAACTCTAACCTTGGGCAAATTTCTCATGGGTTCTTTGCCTCAGTTTCCTCAATATGAAAAAGATATAATGTTGTTTCCTACTCAACGCTGTCAAAAAGATGAATGAGTTGATAATTATTAGAAAAGGAATGTGTAAATGTAGAGCATTATATTATTATTATGTTAGTCTCATAAGAATAGTAAAAAAGTGTTTCTGTGTTATAGATCTGGAAAATGTTATGAAGGAAAGATTTATTATTTGCTCAGTGATTTGTTTTTCCTTGTAGAATTGGAATAATTCCTTAAGGTTACATAAATAATCTACTTATCTTAAAAATTGAAGGCATTTTAACATGTCCACATGAATATTTAAAATGCTTCAGGGCACTGATTTTAAAAATGTTATATGAGATAAAGTGATTGATACAAAGAAAAGCATGGTGGCTTTTCATGCCATTTCATATTTCAGTACAAATGTGCAGTTGTTTCTGGCCTAGATATAAATGAAAAATAGCTACAAACCTAGGGACTTAGTGAAACTTGTTAGAAAATAATATAATGGTTAATCTTAAAAGGAGACCAGACTTTAAAAAATTTAATTCCTAACAAGACCTATGTTACATTTTAACGCGGTATTAACATTTAACCATAATTGATCTTTAAACTTAGGTGATTATTATAAAGCATTCTTCATGATCTTCATATCTTCATAACTTAGTTATATTTATTTTAAATTTTGAGACACTCCTAAAGTGTCCTCAAATATATTTAACCTGTAATATATTTAACCTATAATATATTTAACAACATTAGTCAGGGGTTAAAAATAGAGTAATAGGAATAGTTATCTTGATTCATACATCTACCTAATTTGTAGAGGAACTAACTTTCTTAAAACACTACTGAAATGATTCTGATAATCCTCACAGAGTGGCTAATATATGTTCCACTAACCCCTGTGGTTGGTAACCCACTGACATTGGCCTTTCCTCCTCTTTATCACTGGATCACTGGGTGATACGCCCTGGCTTGTCAGTATCCAAAGCAGGAGCCAGGCTACTAATAGCCTCAAGATGCCACCTGTTCTGGTACTGATGCCTGCCAATGTGCTCTGAAGTTGCTAATGCATGATGCTTAGGCCACTGATGTGTGTACAAATGGTTTTTATGTCCAGTGAACCTTGGCATGAAGAGGCCTTAGCAGCCAGTGCTCCGCAGTCTCATGATGGCAAGTGTTACATTACTGTAAGTAACAGCCAGGATCTCCACTTAGACTGATAATGGCTAATTTTGAAGGCATCACTTTACTACAGAGATTGTTGTAAAATAGCTAATTCAGGTCCCCTCCCCCCTTTTTTTGCCCATAGTTCTGATAATTCAGGAATGAGTCCATAGGGTCTGGGCAGAAAATAAACCAAGTTGGTAATAACCATGCTGTCTTCAGAATCCCTTCTTCAGTCTGACTCTCATTCTTTGTCATGTGACAGACCTCAATTCTGTCTTCCTTTGGGAATTCGTAGTTTACTATTCAAACTTTATTTTTGGACACTGAAAATATATGGATATGTAATGATGACAAGACAGATGGAAAACTGGTTGTGTTAATCTTGATAATCACCTAAATCTCCTCCCAACCTTTTAGAAAACTACACTGAAGAATGTAAATTTAGAAGTTCCCACTGTGGCTCAGTGGGTTAAGGATCTGACATTGCCACAGCTGTGGCATAGGTGGCAGCTGTGGCTCAGATTTGATCCCTAGGCCTGGAAACGTCCATGTGCAGTGGTTTTGGCTAAAAAAAGAAAAAAAAAGTAAATTTAAGCTATAGTCTCAAGTGGGGCTTCCTACCTTTTACTCCATCTATGTCTGTTGGGATGTACACGTTCTTGCAGAGATAGATGGGGTGGGTATTAGAGGAGTGTAGGAGCCAAGAAACATTTGTTCGGGTATGTTTTGAAGATAGTCCATGTGAGAACATAGTTGAATGTTAATGGAAGTTAGTAAAATAACACAAGGCTGAAGGTGCAGGAGGGAAACTGGGGGACCATTGAAGTAAAGTTCTTGAGACTGAGAAAGGCTTCCAAAAGAGACTTATACCCTCTTTCTTATATTAGGGGGCTTACACAGAGCACTGTCTGTAGTTTTTCCACTCCATATTTGCCAAGCTCTTTTCTACTGTTTCTTCCAGATACTATGCAGTAACACCCTTTCTTGTACCTCCTCTTTCCCCATTTGGTCTAGATTCCCCTCATTTGTGTTCACCCCAGAGTCAAAGGATACTTTTATCATAGAACTTTTCATACTCTGTTATATTCGGTAATAATCTCTTTACTTCATAGTAGAATCTTCTCTAATTTGTTTTATTATTTTTACTGTGTTGAAATATACATAATATAAAATTTAACATTTTAACCTTTTTAAGTGTATAGTTATGTGACATGAAGTGTATTTAAATTGTTATGCAACGGTCACCACTATCCATCTCCAGAACATTTTTATCTTCAATTGAAACACTGTACCCATTAAACACTAACCCTCGATTATCCCCTCCATCACCTCCTGGCAGCCACCATCTAATTTGTTTTTATAGTGTCAGAGACGAACACAGTACCTGTCATATAATAGGTGGGCAATAAATGTTTATTCAATAAATGAATAAAGGTACTCATTAATTTTTAACTTTCCAGTGAATATATGGGCCAGTGCCTTTAAATTTAGAGTGATTACCTCATCTCTACATTAGTCAAATAAAGTTTAATATATCAAAATTTATTCTAATCACATTGTGCCCTTATTTAATGAAAGAGCATCATGATTAAAAAAAGACTGAATAAAAGTGAATGACAGTAAAACTCAAAAGATGAATACGTGCAAAACAGAACATTTAGATCATTAAAAAACATAAACACAAAGGAATTCAATTTTCAGTAACCTTTACAAGTAAGTACAAGCACAATAATAATCACTAGTTTTAGAAAAATGCCAAATAAGTGACAATGTCAGCTATCATAATTATGGAATTAGGGCAAAGGAAAAGAAGATTACACAGGTGAGTTTTCTTGTTGTTACAGTGACATTGTTATTGGGTTGCAGAAATTGCTTAGAAATGGCAGTTAAAAATGAGGAGGTTGAACCCAATCAGATTATTTGGTTTTAATGAATAATTGGACTTTTTTTGAAAAATAAGCAGTATTATTTCACAATTTTATAGTACTTTCTTCAGTTCTTGGCTTGACAAAACATAAAGTTTGAAAGTTAGCTCTAATACTTTTTAACTGAGTGGTGCTTTTGATGACATCGTATTCACTGCAATTTTTTAAAAAAGCGCGAGCTTTCTGAGTATCACGGGAATATTTGCAAAAAAATGAATGGCAGCGAGAAAATCCTTTCGGATAAAACTCCTGTTACATTGGTAAAAGCTAGTTTCCTCTCCTCTTCTATGCCTGAGGTTGAGATGCATATTGACATTAAGGCTGCTGTGCACAACACAGCTTTTTAGAATAGCAATCTCTGGAGTCACACAGATAAAAAATAATCTAAAGCAAGGTATCAGTTTTCAGTGATACATCAGTCATGTGAATGTTGGAGTACTAGTGAGGAAAGAAAACATTCACAGCAAAGCTATACAAATACATGGTTTCAACCTGATTCCCTCCAGTTTTACAGAATTGTCTTTATAATGTAGAAATGATGCTTTAAAATGTGGAAAACCATGTAATTCTGTAATGAGTAATTATTTAGACCATTTTATAGTATTAAATAATAATATAAAACTATTAGATATTGTTGAGATGCTGGGTTTTAAATGTTGCTTACCGGCTGTGAGACTTAGGCTAAGATCTTTAACTTTTCTGGGTTTTAGTGTTCTTTTCTTTAAAAGTATTCTGGGTTCTTTCCTGTAAAAGTATTTCATGTTCTTTTCTGTGAAAGTGTTCTGGGGTTTAGCGTTCTTTTCTGTAAAATGAAGAGATTAAGCTAGATAATTGAAATAAAAAAAATCAAGTTCTATAAAGCTATGAAATTTATAAACAGAGCAGATATTAAACTGGTATTTCTTCCTTACATGAACTTCATCAGGGGTTTGGGGGTGCTATCAGATGTATAATATTGAGTGTACTGAATTGCCTCGAAGTTACATGTTATATATATTCCAAATGATTTCACATCTGGCCCATAAAATGTTGAGTTATCCGTTTTGATCAACATGCTTAGTTTCATTAGATGAACTTACATACAAAGGCACATGGTAGAATTGGGTTCTGTTTTTCTCTCTTCTGAAGGATGATTTATAGTGAAAAGATTAAACATTTTTCTTCCTCAAAATAATGAAAATTGATTTTTTTAACCCCCAATCAAACTTTCAAGTTCCAAGAGAGGAACTTAGAAAAAAATTTGTTTTTAAATCTTGTAGTCTTTCTGAACCCTCAAGGGTAAAGAGGTATAATGCTATTTAAGTGATGGAAAGCCATGTACACCTCATTTTACTCATTTGTGCAAGTAAATACTACTTCAGAGACATTAAACTTTAAAGCAAAAGATTTATCTCAATCTTTACCTTAGTAATGTTTGTAAAGCTGAACATGGGGCCGACTTTGCATTTGAGGAGTCTTGAACAATTTATACACAGGAGACCAAAGTTTTTTTGTATTAAAGTCCACATTCTCTCTCTTTTTTAAAATTTTAGTTTTAAATTGCTTCATTATGCCACTCAAAATGCCTTATTTTGGAGATCTCTGAGTTAAATGGTAAAATGTCTGGAGATGAATATGTATGCGTTTTGTTTTTAGAAAGTCCTAACAGTCTTTTCTTTGCCTTATCTGTTGTAACATGTAAAGCCAAATTTAGTGGCCTCTTGAATTGCATTTATTGCCCTTTTTCTCTAATGACGTATGACCTAGCTTTTCTAACCATACACGTAGTTTTGTCCTGTAAAAAAAATGCGATTTTCTTTCCTTACTTTGTTTCAAAAAGTTAAACTAGTTTTTGCTATTTGTGACTTGCCAACCTGTCATGTAATGAATTTTTGTGTCTTCCCCAAATTCGTATGTTGAAACCCTACCCCCAACCTCCATCCCCAATGTGATGGTATTAGGAAGTAAGGCCTTCAGGAGGTAATTAAAACTAGATGAGGTCATGAAGGTGGAGCCCTCCTGAGTGAGGTTAATGTCTTGTAAGAGTCTTGGGAGAGAGAGCTTGTTTCATCTGCTGTGCTCTCTGCCATGTGAATCAACAGTCTGAAGCTTGGAAGAGGGTTCTCACCAGAACTCAACCATGCTGACACCCTGATCTCAGCTTTCTAGCCTCCAGGACTATGGGGAATAAAACTGTGTGGTCCGTAAGCCACCCCATCTATAGTAATCTGTTATAGCAGCTTGAACAAACTAAGACAACATTCAAGCCACCTTGAGTCCATCCCATTGCTCTCTTTCTCTTGGATTTCCTTGTTACAGGATGCAAATGAGTGCAGGTAGAGCCCTGCTGCAATTGGTCCTGCTCTCTCAAAGTTCTGACCTAAAAAGGCCTAGGTTAGTCAGGCTCTCACTTCTGCATTTCTGTGTCTTCAGTTCAGAAAGGCAGGTGTAGATAGCTTTGTTTCAGCCACTGGTGTAAGTTGTGCTCTTCAAGTCTGCTTTACTGTTAATAAGGCTGTACTTTGACCTGCACCAGGCTTTTTGGATTCTATTTTTACAATCGATGGTATCCTGTAAGGGAGATTAGGTGATTGATTAACATCCTCCAAATTTCTAACAATTTGGAATAGTGCAAATTATTCAGTATCCGTAAGTACTCAGTTTTTGTCCTTGTTTAGCCAAAGTTGTTCTGTGATGGATCACTGATTCATTGCAGTTTAGAATCTTTGTCTTGCTCATTGACTTAAAAGACAGAGGAAATATCAGCTTGCTTTCTCTGTTCTCTTTTATACTAGTCAGTGGCTGCTTCTAGAACCACCAGGGTTGGACCTAGTTAAGTTAGTGTGAAAGGACTAAGGCATCATTACTTTTCCGAGAAAATTGTTAGAGCCTGGTAGGTGGTATTCAAGACATGATGGTCAGGATTTATCATGTCTATGATCTTTGACAGTCGGGGAGCTTCCTGGTCTGGAGGAAGGAAGTTGAAAGCAGAGGCCATGTTGCCATAGGTAAGAGGATGGTCATAATCACCAGATGGGTACTGATTTTTGAGAAGGGCTCCTCTCTTTGGTGTTTCTCACTCCACTCACAGCACTACAGACACACACATAAGGAATCACAGATGTGTGCAGAAAAATGCATGCAGACACACATATGAACACTTGCTGATGAACACGGTCACTCACAGATGCACACACATGGGTTTGATTTTCTCCTGGGATTGATGTATTTACACCCATCACCAAAGGAACTTTCTAGGTCAAACCAAGCTATCTTTTGAATCACAACAATCCTGTCAACTATTTGAGGTCTTCAGTGTGTTGGGCATTGAACTCTTCTTTCTCTGTACCATAAAATCCCCACTTAATTTTTTAAATTGTTTCCAGTGTAGTAATTTTCTGTCCACAAATACATTATATGTTCCATGAGAGAAGGCAATAATTTGTTTTATAATTGAGATTATATTGACCATAGGGCCCAAAAAGGCTGAGACAAAGATTTGATAAAGTGATTACAGGAGCATGGGGAGGGAGGTGACTTGGTAACACCTCAGGGATGCAATAGATATTCATTCAGCTCTAAATAAATGAGCACTTTCTGTGCCCTAGGCTCCATGAAAACTTCCAAGAATATCATGTATAAAAGATAAAAGACATGGCCTTTATGTGCTTGGAACTTATAGCCTATTAGGGAATTAGATAGTTGTAAGAAATTTCTTTAAAAAAAATAAAGAAAACTGGAAACAAGGGTTATGAGGGTTCAGCAGTCATACATAACTTTTTCTAACTAATAGTTATTTTTCCCTTTTGTCTACTAATCTATTCATATTATATAAAAAGTAAAATTAACATTAGTGTCTGCCTAAATGTAGTCCTTTTAAGTAGAAAATAACTGAGAAATGTGTAACATCACATTTATATTTAACCAAACTTTTATAAACAAGATAATATCGCTCCACTATAAACTAATCAGTGTAGAGTCTATTGCTTGCTTTCTAAAGCAAGTGATATTTACATGTAGCACAAATTAGCATATTAGCACACAAAACAGTTCTCCAAATGAAAGAAGATTTGCTGCCTGGTTTAATCTGCTAAGTGGTTATAAAACAAATGTTACCTTTAATGTTATAAATAAAAAACTATAATTGCTTACATTAACCTACCTTATGTTTATACAAACTGGAGATAATTGACTTCTATTTAAGGGATCATAAGGATTACAAAAGATTATACAGATACCCTTGTAAACTATAATTATCACCTTCCATTAATTATAACATGAGTTGATATAAGTATACTTTTCTGCTTAATTACCTATAATTGAGATAATAATTCATGCGATAAATGGATTTTTTTGTTGTTGTTAAATCTCACACAACTCCTCAATACATAGTTTTTAATTTTATAGTGTAAGCTTATTGGCTGGTTTAGATAATAACTATAGCAAGAACTGATTTTGCATTAAGCATTAGTCATTGCTTTCTGGAGTGAGGCAAACGGGAAGCAGAGCTGGGAATCCCAGCTCTTGGGGAGGCCCATCTGTTCATTGAAAAGGGTAAGATGGCCTGTGGCTCTTAAGGAAAAGGCATGTGGATGTATTTGAAAGCTAGAGTGCTAACTAATCTAAGGGTGGGCAAGCTCATCAGAATCAATTTTTTTTTTCTTGAAACTCACAGTTGGATTATAAGCATTTCCTTTTCTTTTGACACTTGTCACCTACATCTACAATGTTGTCCACCTGAAGGAAGCAGTTTTTAAATTACTTCTCTAGCAGCTGGGGTGTTATTTTTCAAAAAATTGTTTTCCTGGGAAGAATCTAACCATGTGCTGGCCAATATAAAAGGTTTACTATATGAGGGTGATAAAATTTAATGTTGAAGCAAATTCTCACTTATCTCAAAACAATTATTTTTCAAATATTGAAATCATATGGTCTCTCAATAGCAAAGGAAAGGGAAGATCGGGAATGATCATAATGGATTATAGTAAACATTAAAAGAATGAATAATCATGAATTTCTTAGAATTGGTTGAGAGGAGAAAATTGGGTGAATAAAAGCCTGTTCACGGTATTTTCTGGTAGTTTGGGAAAGTGTGCCAGGTTTTTGTGGCTAGAAAATACAGAGTTTCTTTAGGATATTAATACAGAGGGGCTAATTTCAGGGTACATAGCTGTGGTCCTGATGGTAGATGATGGCAGGGATGTCCCTGCCATCTATGCAGTTTGCTGGCATTTTCTTAATTTCTTTTGTTTTGCTAGGTAGGTTATTGTTAATTCTCGGGGCAAGCCTTATGTTGAGAGGCTCCATGAGGTTAAGTTGCTCACACAAGGGTCTTGTGTATAGGAAATGGGGAAGCAAAGATTTGGCTTCAGCCAGTTTGCTCAATACTTATGAGTGCTCCTTCTACGATAATACATGGTATCTATTGATCAGTTCTGCCTAGGGCTCAAGGAACCTTTGTCATCACTTATATATATGTACTGGGCAGTTGTAACTTTTTTGACTGAAGAATAAATATTCAGTCCTTGATCTTCCTTTGGGGTACACTTTTATTTGTTTATAATCTTATAGGGAAATTTAGTTCCTTTTATTCTTTGTCCTTGTGTGGATGGAGGAAGGGGTCATATTAAATACATACTTGGGCTTTGCAAAATAAATGCTTCCTTTAGGATTGAATCATAGGAGAGTGATGCTAGCAATAGTTAGGGGCTCTTTGCCCACAGTGGGGTTCAGATTAGACTGGTCCTGCTGGTTTGCCTTTGCTGCCCCAGCCTCCTGGGACCTTCTGATTCCTGGCTGTTATCGATCTGGGAGGCTAGTTTTCAAGCCTCCTTTTGATTCAGTTGAGTTCATAGCCTCCCAGTACATTCTCTTGGTGTCTAGGCTGCTTAGAGTTGGTCTGAGTCATATTATGACCTGGAAAATTCCTAACCTAACTGCCCAAAGCAGAAATGGAAAAAAAAAAAAAAAAAAA
>PVHT021183695.1:1099424-1119970 GCA_004024745.2 Catagonus wagneri | reverse complement strand
GTGTGTCCCCAGTGACCTGCATTTGTGCTCTCTTCTCATGATTTCTGATTTTGGTAGCATAGTTGTGCAGGGATGATTTCGTATCTTTACTGTATATATGTCTTTACTGGTGAGCCTTGTCATTTGTGGTGTTTTTGTTTCTGGTCGTGGCCTTTTCTTTTCTGACTAGAGAAGTTCCTTTAAGATTTGTTGTAAAGCTGGTTTAGTGTTGCAGAAATCTCTTAGCTTTTGCTTATCTGTAAAGGTTCTGGTCTCTCCTTCAAATCTGAATGTGAGCCTTGCAGGGTAAAGCAATCTTGGTTGGAAGTTTTCCCCTTTCATCACATTAAGTATATCGTGCCACTCCCTTCTGGCCTGTAGAGTTTCAGATGAAAAATCTGCTGATAATCTTATTGGGGTTCCCTTGTATGTCATTTGTTTCTTTTCCCTAGCTGCTTTCAAAATTTTCTCTTTTTCTTAAATTTTGGTCATTTTGATTAATATGTGTCTCGGGGTGTTCCTCCTTGGGTTTATTTTATATGGTACTCATTGTGCTTCCTGAATTTGACTGAGTGGTTCCTTTCCCATATTAGGGAAGTTTTCAGCTGTTATGTCCTCGAATATTTTTTCTGTCCCCTTCTCTCTCTCTTCTCTCTCTGGCACCCCTATAATACGGATATTGGTGTGTTTACCATTATCCCAGAGTTCTCTGAGACTCAGCTCATTTCCTTTCAATCTTTTATCTCTTTTCTCTTCCGCATTAGTGATTTTCACTAATCTGTCCTCCACCTCGCTGATTCATTCTTCTGCCTCCTGTATTCTACTGTTGGCTGCTTCTAATGAATTTTTTATTTCAGTTATTGTATTTTGCATCTCTTCTTGTTTAATTTTTACAGCTTATATTTCTCTGCTCAGTGTTTCCTGTAAATTATCCATTTTTGCCTCCAGTTTATTTCCAATGCCTTGCATCATCTTCAGCATCAACAGTTTAAAGTCTCTTTCGGAGAGGCTGATAATCTCATCACTGAGCTGTTTTTCTGGGCTTTTCTCTTTCTCCCTTATCTGAGTTATCGTTTTTCTGTCTTTTCATTTTTTTAGGTTTTTGGTGTGGTGACCTTTTTGCCAACAATAGTTATAGCCTCTCTTAGTTCTGGCGTTTGCCTCCCCTTTGACTAAAGTTGGTATGGGCGGGGCTTGCTGTAGGCTTCCTGATGGGAGGGAGTGATGCCTGCCCACTGGTAGGTGGGGTTGATTCCTATCCCTCTGATGGGTGGGGCTTTGTCTCTGGATGAGATTAGAGGCTGTCTGTGTGCCTGAGGGGTCTTTAGGCAGCCTGTTTACTGATGGGTGGGGCTGTGATCCCACCTGGATTGTTGTTTGGCCTGGGGCTTCTCAGCACTGATGGGAGGGACCAGATTTTCCCAGAAATGGCCCCCTCCAGAGAAATGCAGGCTGATGAATGTTCCGGAGAGCCTCACCTCCAGTGCCCTTCCCCCACAACAAGCCACAGTCACCCCTATTTTCCCAGGAGATCCTCCAAGAATTACAGTCAGTTTCCACCCGGATTCCTCTGGAGACTGCTTTGCCCTGGGACCCAGTGCACGTGAAAGTCTTTGTGTGCCTTTCAAGGATGGGGTCTCTGTTTCCCCCAGTCCTGTGGAGCTCCTGCACACAAGCCCCACTGGCCTTCAATGCTAGATGCTCCGGGGGCTCTTTCTCCCTGTGCCCGATCCCCAGGCGTGGGGTTTTGACGTGGGGCTCAGAACTTTCAGTCCTGTAGCTGAGTCTCTGTGCTGCAGTTAGTTTCCAGTCTGTGGGGCTTCCCACCCGGGAGGTATGGGATTGCTTCTATCGCGTAGTCGCCCCTCTTACCTCTTGATGTGGTCTCCTCTTTGTCTTCTGGAGTAGAATATCTTTTTCGGAAGTTTACAGTCCATTTGGTTGAAGGCTGCTCGGCATTTGGTTGTAGTTTTGCTGTTATTTGGGAGAGAAGCTGAGCTCCAGTCCTTCTCTTCTGCCATCTTAATCCACGATCCACCATAGCTAAAGATTAATTATAAATAATAGAAATAGTTTCTTTGGCATAGTTTGGTCTTAGAAATGAAAAGTAATTCCGTATTTTTTTTCTGAGGAAAATTTAAGCCTTCATTTTAAAGTTAAAATATTTTAAATGCTATGGAACTCACAATGATGCTAAGAATGAATTGACATGTAATTTCTGTTCCACCTACAATGGCTGTTCCATCACTTTTTGAGACGACACATTGGCATTCTGCATGACCTTTGAGCACAAAGGGAAAATGTCTTCAGGTATGTTGAATGACAGTTGTAAATGGAATGGCTCAGCAAAAGTAAATCCAATTTACTTTCCTTTTAAGTACCAATTATATGAATAACTCCAATGTCTACAATTATGTGGTTTAATCTAAGATTCTGAGTTACCCTTCCCACATTGCATCTTCTTTGAGTCCAGGGCATTATCTCAGAGAGACAATTCCAAGGAGTAATGGATAAGTTCTAAATAAGAAAAGTAACCAGAGACTTCAGAAGAAAAATAAGAGAAAATTAGGACTAGAAAACATAAGTAGGCAAAGAATTTGCTGTCACAGGTGCCTTTGAAGATAATTATATGCCTTCGTGGCAGTTGTTGACAGTACCCATTTATACTCTTTTTAGAGTATGCTAAAAATGAGTAGTGAGATGTTGAATCTATTGATTCAGCCTTAGAGTTTGACCCATTGGGATGTTTAGATGTGTTTCATAGAAGAGGATGAAACATACTGTTTGCTGAGAAATGATGGATAAAGCTGTGAGCAATTGATTTACTGCTAAGTACCTCTGATTCTAAAGCAATGAGGGTATATTAGTCAGGTTAGGTTAGGATTATGTTGAAATCTCTATTTCTTATTTATACTACTGTCACATGCAGATCAGCAGGGGCTTCCGTTCCACATAGTAACTCAGGAACTCAGATTCTTGAGGGCTCTACATCTGTCTTATGGCAATATTATCTGGAAGACATGATTTGCAAGTTTCTCAGCACAGCAGAAGGGGAAAAAAAAAAAGCCGAGTCTTTCACCAGCAGTTAAAATCTTTAGTCCAGAATAGATGCATAATATAAACTATTGGCCAGAAGTAGTCACAATGTCTTGCCTAATTTCAGGGAGTTAGGAAAGTGAAATCATTCTCCCATTTGCTTAGCAGCACAAGAAAACTAATTATGAATGAGCTTGCTAATGAAATGATCAACTAAGAAGTGAACAGAGACCAGTCTTAAAAAAAATCAGTGAGAACCTTGCCATGGAAAAACACAATACAGATGAATATGAAGAAATAGCATGCCACTGTAGGTAGAACTTCAGAAAATCTAGAACCTGGATAGAATTTTTCCTTTGGAGAATTACCTTTAAACTTGTATTTTTAAAACTTGTCATTCATTCATTGTTTCATAACAGTTGTGGCTATAAAATATTTTAAATGCTTCTATTACACTAGGAAACAGGTTATGGTCTTTTAGAAAATAGCAGCCTGTAACTGTCGTCAACCTTTTTTAAATCAGAAGAATTTTTGATGATAATAATAAAAAATAGTTTCCCAATATATGGATTTTGGCAGTGCCAGGTAAAGAATAAGGAGCACATAGGTTTTTACAGAATAAAAGACAGTCACTGAGAATGAGAAAGACCAGTTGCATGATGACCCATAATTTGTTTTTTCTCTTTCTGTTGTGAAACCAGACGAGCAGAGAGAGAACCATCTGCAAAAATCTCGATATCTTTTAGTTGATCAAGAATGCTAGTTGTATATGCTACTTATAATAATAGGGAATTAGTAGAGAATGAGTTAGTTTTACTCACGTATGTTGGTAAAAAGTAGATAATGAACCTGGGCATCAGTAAATTTTAAAACCTACCACAGATGAGACCAAGATAGAACCTTAGCAGTGGAACTATTGCTACAAGTGAAGCAGGAATCATATTTTGTGTGCCCTTTCACCTTCAGGTCTAGTATTATCCCTAGCAGGTAGTAGTTATTCAGTAAGTACTTTCTGAACAAATGAATGTTGATTACATATATAAAAAAATGTAACATATGAAGCATTATGTAGATAGTGCTGGTAAAGGCTCACAATGAGAAGTGGAGTTAAAAAATGAAAATAAGTTAAATGTCATTCAACGTCTCTTTCATGTTGATTGAATTCATAGGGTCATGGGAAATATGTTTATTAATTTTCTGTGATAAACAATTAGGTAATTAAAAGGAAGACTGTTCTCTCTCTTTTGGAGAACCACAATATAACAGGTGTTAATATTCAACTAAGCATGACCCACTGTTCATTTAGATGTCTGAGTCTTCACAGAATACAGTTACATCTGTCTTGAGAGAGCTATAAACAACGTTTTATGAGATTAATTTCATAAAATGGTTACCATGATAACATATTTGGTATTCCTTTGGTTTAACACTCATAATCTCTTGACACTTGTCAATTTTGACTCCTTTCAAACATTTCTGACTATTATTTCTACTGCCTTTGTAAGAGAAACAGAAAAAATGGTACTATCTTCGGTAGATTCCCTTTTCACTCAAGACACATTGAAGACACAAAAAAATCATTGATCTCTACTTCAATCTGAAAATGTCCTTCTATCTTACTCATAAAAGATTTCCTCTTTCTTATTTTCATTCCCTTTTCCAAACTCTGCCAATTCTATTATTCTTAAATCAGCTTCAGATCTATGTCTTAGAAGTGTCCATTTTCGGCTTCATTTTAGGATCTACGATTCCATAGACAGAGAAGCAGAGAATTTCCTAGCATAACAGAGAAGACCCTTCATGGTTTAACTTTAACCTATATCTTCAGACTTTGGTTTCTTTTCTCTCACCATTCACCCTTCCATACCTCCTCTCTCCAAACTACGTTCTCAGTTACAAATTGCGTTTTGACTGTTTCTCAGATGTATCATACATTTCTACACTGTACCAATTAAGATATTTTCAGAAAAAAAATTGACTTAAGTGACTGAAAGACTATATATTATTTCATATAAAAAAATCTCAGAGACAAAGTGATTCCAGTGCTAGCTGGTTCAGTGGCATAATAAAGTCATACAAAATCTGGGTTCTCTTCTTTTTCCTCTCTCCCATTTTCAGCTTGTTGCTTCTGTTCTCTTCATGGTCACATGTTGGCAGGACCAACTCCACAAATCACATTTAAAATTTTTTAAATTATTTTTTTGTTTATTTATTTTATTACTCAATGAATTTTATAACATTTATAGTTGTACAAAAATCATCACAACCCAGTTTTATAGCATTTCCATCCCAAACCCCCAGTGCATCCCCCAACCCCCAACCTGTCTCCTTTGGAAACCATCGGTTTTTCACAGTCTGTGAGTCAGTATCTCTTCTGCAAAGAAGTTCATTGTGTCCTTTCTTTAGATTCCATATGTAAGTGATAGCATTTGATGTTGGTGTCTCACTGTCTGACTAACTTCACCTAGCATGATAATTTCTAGGTTCATCCATGTTGCTGCAAATGGTGTTATTTCTTTCCTTTTAATGGTTGAGTAATATTTCATTGTGTATATGTACCACTTCTTCTTTATCCACTCATCTGTCGATGGACATTTAGGTTGTTTCCGTGACTTGGCTATTGCATAGAGAGCTGCAATGAACATTGGAGTGCATGTATCTTTTTGAGTCATGGTTTTCTCTGGATAGATGCCCAGGAGTGGGGCTGCTGGATCAAATGGTAATTCTATTTTTAGTTTTCTAAGGAATCTCCATACTATTTTCCACGGTGGTTTCACCAATGTACATTCCCACCGACAGTGTAATAGGGTTCCCTATTCTCCACACCTTCTCCAGCATTTATTGTTTGTAGACTTTTGAATGATGGCCATTCTGGCCAATGTAAGGTTGTACCTCAGAGTGGTTTTGATTTGCATTTCTCTAATAGTTAATGATGTTGAACATCTTTTCATGTGTTTTTTGCCCATCTGTATGTCTTCTTGGGAGAATTGTCTGATTAGATCTTCTGCCCATTTTTTGATGGGGTTGTTTGTTTTTTTGGTATTGAGCGGAAGATGGTGTTTATAAATTTTGGAGATTAAACTCTTGTCAGCCACTTCATTTGCAAATATTTTCTTCCATTCTGTGGATTGTTTTGTCATTGTTAGTGTTTCCTTTGCTGTGCAGAAACTTTTAAGTTTAATTAGGTCCCCTTTTTTAATATAATGATTTTTATTTTTCCATTATAACTGGTGTACAGTTTTCTGTCAGTTTTTCAGCTGTACAGCGTGGTGACCCAGTTATGCATACATATATAGGTTCATCACAAGTGATTAGACATAGTTCCCAGTGCTATACAGCAGGATCTCCTTGCTTTTCCATCCCAAAGGCAATAGTCTACATCTATTAACCAGATTCCCAGACCATCCCATTCCCTCCCCCTCTCCCTTGGCAACCAGAAATCTCTTCTCCAAGTCTGCAATTTTCTTTTCTGTGGAAAGTTTCATTTGTGCAGTGTATTAGATTCCAGATATAAGTGATATCACATGGTATTTGTCTTTCTCTTTCTGACTTACTTTGCTCAGTATGAGAGCCTCTAATTCTATCCATGTTGCTGCAAATGGCATTATTTTATTATTTTTTATGGCTAAGTTGTATTCCATTGTGTGTGTGTATGTATATATATATATATCACTTCTTCCTAATTCAATCATCTGTTGATGGACATTTGGGTGGTTTCCACATCTTGGCTATTGTGAATAGTGCTGCAGTGAACATGTGTGTGCAAGTGTCTTTTTCAAGGAATGTTTTGTCTGGATATATGCTCAAGAGTGCGACTGGTGGGTCATATGGTAGTTCTATGTATAGTTTTCTAAGGTACCTCCAAACTGTTTTCCATAGTGGTTGTACCAGCTTACATTTCCACCAACAGTGCAGGAGGTTTCCCTTTTCTCCACACCCTCTTCAGCATTAGTTGTTTGTGAACTTATTAATGATGGCCATTCTTACTTGTGTGAGGTCGTACCTCATAGTAGTTTTGACTTGCGTTTTTCTAATAAGCAATGATGTTGAGCATTTCTTCATGTGCTTATTAGCCATGTGTGTATTTTCTTTGGAGAAATGTCTATTCAGATCTTTTGCCCATTTTTTAATTGGGTTGTTGTCTTTTTTGCTGTTGAGTTGTATACATTGTTTGTATATTTTAGAGATTAAGCCCTTGTCAGTATTTTCTCCCATTCTGTAAGTTGTCTTTTTGTTTTATTTTTGGTTTTCTTTGCTGTGCAAAAGCTTGTCAGCTTGAATAGGTCCCATTGGTATATCTTAGCTTTTATCTGTTGCTTTGGGAGACTGACCTGAGAAAACATTTGTAAGGCTGATGTCAGAAAATGTTTTGCCAATGTTCTTTTCCAGGAGATAATGGTGTCTTGCCTTAGGTTTAAGTCTTTAAGGTTTAAAGTCTTTAAGCCATTTAGTCTTTAAGGTTTAAGTCTTTAAGCCATTTTGAGTTTATTTTTGTGCATGGTATGAGAGTGTGTTCTAGTTTCATTGATTTGTAAGCAGCTGTCCAAGTTTCCCAGCAGTACTTACTGAAAAGACTTTTTCCCATTTTATGTTCTTGCCTTCTTTGTCAAAGATTAATTGACTGTAGGTGTCTGGGTTTATTTCTGGGTTCTCTGTTCTGTTCTGTTGGTCTGTATGTCTGTTTTGGTACCATTACCACACTGTCTTGATTACTGTGGCCCTGTAATATTGCCTGAAGTCTGGGAGAGTTATGCCTCCTGCTTGTTTTTTGTTCCATATAAATTTTTGGATTGTTTGTTCTGGTTCTGTGAAGAATGTCCTGGGTAATTTGATAGGGATTGCTTTGATCTGTAGATTGCATTGAATCTGTAGACTGTTTTTACAATATTAATTTTTCCGGCCTATGAGCATGGGATATCTTTCCATTTCTTTGTATCTTCTTTGACTTCATTGATTAGTGTTTTATAGTTCTCGGCATATAAGTCTTTCACGTCCTTATTCAGGTTTATTCCCAGGTACTTAGTTTTTTGGGGAGCAATTTTAAAAGGTCCTGTAGTTTTGTATTCCTTTTCTAACATTTCATTGTTAGTATACAGAAATGCGATTGATTTCTGAATGTTAATCTTATATCCTGCTGCTTTGCTGAATTTGTTGATCAGTTCAAGTAATTTTTGGGGTTGAGTCCTTGGGGTTTTTTATATATAGTATCATGTCATCTGCATACAGTGACAGTTTCACCTCTTCTCTTCCTATCTGGATGCCTTTTATTTGTTTGTCTGATTGCTGTAGCTAGGACTTCCAATACTATGTTGAATAACAGCACTGAGAGTGGGCATCCTTGTTTTGTTACAGATTTTAGTGGGAAGGCTTTCAGTTTTTCTCCATTGAGTATTATATTTGCTGTGGGTTGTCATAAATGGCTTTTACTATGTTAAGGTATGTTCCCGCTACACCCACTTTGGTAAAAGTTTTGATCATGAATGGATGTTGGACTTTGTCAAGTGTTTTTTCTGCATCTATTGAGATGATCATGTGGTTTTTGACTTTTCTTTTGTTAATGTGGTGTATGACGTTGATTGATTTGCGTACGTTGAACCATTCTTATGCACCTGGGATGAATCCCACCTTTTCATGGTGTATGATCTTTTTTATATGTTGTTGGATTCAGTTAGCTAAATTTTTTTTGAGAATTTTTGCATCTGTATTCATCAAAGATATTGGCCTATAGTTTTCTTTTTTTGTGCTATCTTTGTCTCGTTTTGATATTAAGGTGATAGTGGTGTCATAGAATGCCTTTGGGAGTGTTCCTTCTTCTTCAGCCTTTTAGAAAAGTTTAAGGAGGCTGGGTATAATTTCCTCTTTGTATTATTGGTAGCATTCACCTGTGAAGCCGTCTTGTCCTGGACTTCTGTTTGTAGGGTGTGTTTTTATGACCTACTCAATTTCATTTCTAGTGATTGGTCTGTTCAGTTGATCTATTTCTTCTTGATTTAGTTTTGACAGGGTGTAAGTCTCTAGAAAGTTGTCCATACCATTTGTTTACTTTTGTTTTAATTGTCATTACTCTAGGAGGTGCATCTGAGAAGTTATTGCTGTGGTTAAGACCAGATACTATAAAACTCTTAGAGAAAAACATAAGTCAAACAGTCTGCGACACAAATCACGTTTTCAGTCAGGTCTGTGGCCAATAAAAAGGAGTTTTTCTTTTTTATATAGCTTTTTTTAGAGTGAGAGAACTTTATTGGAAGTCTTTAGGCATCTCTTCCTCTCCCATTGGCTAGAATTGCATCACATGCTCTTTCCTATCTTGGTGAATGATTGGTTTAAATCAGTCATCATTTGCCCACTGTGCTTGGCGAGAGACCTTGTCTCCCTGGAAGGACTTATCTGAAAAGGTTGGACAAGCAGAGTTTCTTGATAAGAAAAAATTGGGGAAATAGCCATTGAGTGGGATACTATGTATTTCATAAACACAGCTTTTCTTTTCTATTTGCAGTTTTCTGCCTGCCCCCTTTCCCTTCAGCTAAATTACAACTTTATCATTAACGTTCTCTTCTAATGTCATGACCTCTATGAAGCTTTATTCAACTCCTTGTAGAAAGAAATAGTTTCTTCATTCTTTGCTTCCAAAGCTGTGTTTTCATGTCTGTCAAATCACTTAGCAAACTGTAATGCATATACTTATGTACATATCCGTTCCTTCTTTTAGATGGCAAGATCCTGAAAACCAAAGGTTTATTTGACACTGAATTCCTAGTACTCAACACCTTACATGACCTAGAGTATATGTTGCATAAATATTTGCAAGATTGAATGATTAAAATCAAACTATATCAGAATATCTTTTTTTAAAAAAGCTTTTTTGTTTTTGTAGGTGATTTATGTAACTAACCCATAACAAGTACTATTATTCTAAGGGTGACTGTTCTCTTCTAATTTATAGCTGGACTAGAAATAACAGCTTTCCTATCTTTTGAAAACTTTTTTGGATGCTTCAGACCAAACCTACCTGAACATATAAATTCAAAATGTGTATGTTTAACACTATTCTAGGCTCTTGGGATATATAATAATACAGATATAGCTACTATTCCCAGGGGACCCAAAATCTTATGGAGGAGATAAGGTTTTTAAATAAGTAATTAAAAGTCAGTGTGTACTTGGATAAATGCATCCCAACTCACTCAAAGTAGGAAATCCAAGGGGAAAAAATTATGAGACAGATCATCCTTTTGGATATCCTTTTGGATAACCCCTATCAGTACTGGAAGTGATGCCTAACTTTGGTCTAGGAGGATATTAAGAACATTTGCAGATGAACCAGAGAGAGAAGGCATGCCAAGATAAGGCAGAAGAATATGCAAAGAGACGGAAGCATATAATCACATGCATAATTAGAAAGTGCAAGTAGTTCCACAGTTTTAGAAGACGTAGTTTGAGCAGAACAATACCAGAAGAGGAAATTTTATAGGGATATTGTAAAGGGTTGTATTATGAAGGGTGTTTTATGTCGTGGGAAGGATCTAGAACTGCTCAGAAGGCTGTTCCTGGGAGCTGGTTAGCTCATTTTGCTTTACCGCAAAGGGGATATGACCTTTAACTAACAAAGCACTCTGAGCTCTCATTGGGTAGATGGTGGTAAAGTCTTTTATTGGCAAATTAGAGAACCTCAGCAGACTCAATTGATATAAAATGCCCCACTTTCTGTTTTACTTTTAAAATAATAGGAAATTTGAAATGCATCTTCTCCCCACGAGCATTTTTCATCCTCTTATTGTCACCTAGGGGATGTTAATGCTTTTGGACTGCTGCCAGCAGCCTTGGCCTTGCCCCCTAAGTGGATATTTGGTGATGGCAGCTCACCCTCATAAAGATAGACTGCTGATTACATTTCCATTAAAGACCAGAGCCACGTCTGTCTGCTAATTTCCCTGCCAATGTGAGTTACATTTTTACAGTAGCAAGTTTACTGTGGAGAAGAACCACTTTTCTTGTCAGAGTGCAAAGAGATAGCATAAAAAATTTGAGATTATAGCCTTTATCAGCAAATATCCTTAACAGAGTTTCTAAAATAGGCTTTACATATTATACTTTGGTGTATATGTCATACACCATTCTTTGTGACAAGTTATATTGTTATCTGCCCTTTCAGATACTATTTCTTTCACTGTAGGCACAATAGATGTAGAGAATGTAAGTCCAGTTACCCATTCATCAAACATCTATGAAACATTGATTATATGCCAGGCATATGCTAGGTGCCATGGCTTTAAAAATGAATATAGCATGGTTGATGCCCACAAGAAGCTTACAGTCCAACCCTTCCCACCTGGAATGTAAAGTGTTTTGATAGTAAATACAAAAGCAAAATTCTTATGAAAGAAAGAGGCTATCATAACACTATAGTTAGCAAAAGATACCTTAAGTAAAATTCTAGAATCAAGAATATCATTTGTAGTAGATTTAATTATAATGAAGTTTCTGTAACAACAACTGTAACATCATTTGCTTCTCTTTTTGATCACCCATTGTTATGGACTGAATGATTATTTCCTCACAAAATTCATGTATGGAAGCTGTAGCTCCCAATATGATGGTATTTTGAGTTTGGGACTTGGGAGGTAGTTAGGGTTAAACAGGATTTGAAGGTGGGGCCTTCATGATGGAATTAGCATGCTTATAAGAAGAGAGAGCAGAGGGGTGACCTTCCCACCCCACTTCTCTTGCTCTCACTCTCCTACTCCTTCTAAGTGCGTGTAATTAGGAGAGGACATATGAGCACACAGGAAACAAGAAGCTGCCTGGAAGCCAAGCAGAGAGCTCTCACTGGAACAGACCATGTGGGCACCCTGATCTAGGAGTTCTAACCTCCAGAACTGTGAAATAATATATTTCTGTTGTTTAAACCATCCAGTTTTCGGTGGTTTGTTATGACAACTTATGTTGACTAATATCTACCATTATGTAGTAGGCACCATGACTGCTACTTTCAGTTTTCCATGATCCTCACTGTGACCCTGAAGGCAACAATTATTGCTCTTATTTTATAAGTATGCAAACTGAGGCCAGAGGGCTTAATTTTCCTAAGATGATGATAGAGCTAGTAAGTGGCAATCCAGCATTTGAGCCCATATTCATGTTTTGTCCACTACCAAATACTACTACTTCATTGCATGGTTTCATTCATCTCTTCTACCATGTAATCCAAAATACGCTACTCAGATGTTTATATCCTAACTTCCCAAATATCTGTTTTTTATCTCACAATTTAATAATCACACAAACTAATTTACTCTTGTTCTTAAACATTCACAGTGCTTGATAACCGTATATCATCTATACAATGATTTCAAGAAGCATAGAATCAGGAGAATTTCTTTTCCTGAGATCCAAGAATCATCTTCTTCAGTAACTATTTAATTTTATAATGATGAGGAGAAGCAATATAACAGTTGTCTGACAATATGATAGCACATTCATCATATGATTACTGAGATTCTTTGGCTCTGTTTTTAATTATTTAGGAAATTATGTGACGATATGAATCAGTGGCAGGTGGGACTGTCAGGTACATCATGTAAGAAATTACACAGGCGTTCTCCTTTTCATAGGTTTACTTCCTTGTAATTTCTGGCGTGCCTTTTAAAATATGGAGTATGTTTAAATTTGGTAATATTTTCTTTTTCCAGTATGTTTTGAACTTGTGTATTTCTTTCAGTGACTGAGATAATGCACATTTATTCCTGATCCAGTATCTTTTATGAAGGAGGTTTAAGTGTATTAATATTACTGCCTTATTGCTCTCTTTTCCTTTATAGGAAAAAATCCCAAAAGAATGGTTTGTACTCACTAATTTTAATTTCTTTCCTCTAAAACTTTTTTAAATTAACTTAAATCAGATTAGATACAAACTGTGACCTTTATATTGCTAAATCCAGTGATAATCCTCATCCTTCTTGATTCATCAGTAGTATTTGACACCATTAATCATTATTCTTTGAAACAGTTTTTCTGGTTTGATGTATCTTATGCAGGTACAGTCAGATGTCATTTTGAAGACTCTACTGGGGCTTGAAGGCTTTAGTTCACTTATAGGGTGGCTTATATGCACAGCTGGTAAGTTAGCTCTGCTCTTGGCCATAGACAAATGTCTACTCTTGGTTAAAGCACATGCTTATTGCCTGGAGATTATTCATTTTGACAAGTAACTCTGACATTTGAGATGTTGATTCCATATTCTCAATCATTCTTTCTTTTCATAATAAATTGCTTGTGTTTGAATAGTTTTTCAGCCTGGTTCCAGTCCACAGTAATTCTATAGTTCAAACTTATCTTTTTTTTTTTGGTATTTTTTTTTTTTTGCTTCTATTAGTCCAAGCTGGCAGTGTTTCCACAAATAAAATTTTTTATGTGTCTCTTGTGAATTATATTGAGGGTTTCATTCAGTTAGCAAAAAGCCACGATGATCAACAAATCTTGTTAAAATAAATCCTTCTTTACCTTGGGCTTCCTGGTTGGATGCTATAAGAAAACATACCTAAGATTCATAGAAGTCCCTTTGTTTAATGGAGATGGTTAGTGAGGCCTGCCTCTAAGATCTTTAAAGGCTATTTCTTTGTTTTGTTTTGGGATACCACTTTAAATGTTTGAGGTATTGATGAAGGATTTTATTGTCTTACCCTTAATCTTTTGACAGTGTTTTTCTAGCAATGACTTGGTTTTATCTTTTTCTAGATGCTTTAAATTTTTTTTTAGAATTATTTGCCACCAGAAAAGACAGGAGTTAGATACAGTTTTACTTTGCACAAAGAAACCCCTAGATAATTTGTATATTTAACCATTTATTCTTTTTTATTGAAGTGTAGTTGATTTCCACTGTTGTAATTCCTGCTGTACAGAAAAGTGATTCAGTTACACACACATGCAGACACACATATACATTCTTCTTTTAATATTCTTTTTCATTATGGTTTATCATAGGACACTGAATATAGTACTCTGTGCTATATAGTAGCACCTGTTGTTTTTCCTTTTCATGTGTAATGGTTTACCTCTGCTAACCCCAATCTCCCACTCTAGTTCTCTCCCACGCCCTCCCTTTTGGCAACCACAAGTCTGTTCTCCTTGTCTGTGAGTTGGTTCCTGATTTGTAGATAGGTTCATTTTTGTCATCTTTTAGATTCCACATATAAGTGATATCATATGATATCTGTCTTTCTCTTTTTGACTTACTTCACTTAGCTTTAGAATCTCTAGTTGCATCCATGTTGCTGTGAATGATAGTTTTTTTTAATATTATGATTTTTATTTTTCCATTATAGCTGGTTTACAGTTTTTTTCTTTCTTATGGCTGAGTAGTATTCCGTTGTATATATGCACCATATCTTCTACATCCATTCATCTGTTGATGGACATTTAGGAGGTTACCATATCTTGGCTGCTGTGAACATAGGGGTGCATGTAATCTTTTTGAATTATAGTTTTTTCTCAGTATATACTCAGGAATGGGATTGCTGGATCATATGGTAACTCTGTTTTCACTTTTCTGTGTCAGAGTGTTTCCTTTTATCCACATCTTCTGCAGCATTTGTGATTTGTAAACTTTTTGATGGTGGCCATTCTGACCAGTATGAAATGGTACCTCATTGTAGTTTTTCTAAAAATTAGCAGTACTGATCATTTTTTTATGTGCCTATTGGTCATTTGTATTTCTTCTTTGGATAAATGTCTGTTTAGGCCTTTTGTCCATTTTTTTTTTTTTTGACTGAGTTGTTTGTTTTTTTGTTCTTGAGTTGTATGAGCTATCTGTATGTTTTGGAAATGAATCCCTGTCAGTACCATCATTTGCAGATATTTCCTTCCATTCTGTATGTTGTCTTTTCATTTTGTTTGTTTTCCTTTGCTGTACAGAGGTGTGTAAGTTTGATTAGATCCCACTTGTTTATGTTTGTTTCTATTTCTATTGCCTCGAGAGACTGACCTAAGAAAATATTGCCATGATTTATGTCAGAGAATGTTTTCCCTATGGCTTCTTCTAAGAGTTTTATGGTGTCATGTCTTATGTTTAAGTCTTTAAGCCATTTCAAGTTTACCTTTGTGTGTGGTGAGAGGGTGTGTTCTAACTTCATTGATTTACATGTGGCAGTCCAGCTTTCCCAATACCACTTGCTGAATTTTGTCATTTTCTCATTGTATATTTTTGCTGCCTTTGTTTAAGATTAATTACCTGTATGTATGGGGATTTATCTCTGGGTTCTCTGTTCTGTTCCATTGGTCCATATGTCTGTTTTTTTGTGTCAGTACCACACTGTTTTGATTACTGTAGCTTTGTAGTATTGTCTGAGGTCTCAGAGGGTTATGCCTCCTATTCTTTTTTCTTCAGGATTGCATCGGCAGTTCTGTGTCTTTTATGGTTTCATATTAATATTAGGGTTATTTGTTTTAGTTCTGTGAAAAATGTAATGGGTAATTTGATAGGAATTGCATTAAATCTATAGATTGCTTTGGGTAGTATGGTAATTTTCACAATCTTAATTCTTTGGATCCAGGAACATGGTACATCTTTCCATTTGTTTAAATCTTATTTGGTTCCCTTTATTAATGTTTTGTATAAGTCTTTCACCTCCTTAATCAGGTTTGTTCCTAATTTTTTGGGTGAGGGCAATTTTCAAAGGCATTTTTTTTTGCATTCCCTTTCAGATACTTCATTGTTAGTGTAAAAAAAAATGCAACTGGTTTTTGTATGTTAATCTTGTATCCTGCTTCTTTGCTGAATTCCTTTATAGGTTCTAGTACTTTTTATGTGGAGTCTTTAGGTTTTTTATATATGGTATCATGCCCTCTGCATATAATGAAAATTTTTCCTCTTTTCTTCCAATTTGGATACAGTTTCTTTCTTTCTTTCTTTCTTTCTTTCTTTCTTTCTTTCTTTCTTTCTTTCTTTCTTTCTTTCATCTGATTGCTATGGCTAGGACTTATAATACTGTGTTGAATAGAAGAAGTGAAAATGGGCATCCTTGCCTTGTTCTGGATTTTAGTAGGAAAGCTTTCAGCTTTTCTCCACTGAGTATTATATTAGCTTTGGGTTTGTCAGATAGCTTTTATTATATTGAGATACGTTCCCTCTATACCCACTTTACAAAGAGTTTTTATCATAGGTTCAAATGCATTCTAGAAAAATAAATCTACATTTTCTTATTCTTCTCCCCAACATTTAGGATTTTAATGCCCTCTTTTATCTCTTCATGTTCATTCTTATACTGTTCATTTTGATTATCATCACTTTCATGGAAACTGTTTTGGTATATTTTTTAATCCATGTACTGACTTAAAGTGATTGACTTTCCAATTGTGATTTTATCTTTCCTATATAGATTTCTCTTTTCTATTCAGAGAAGACCTTTCAGTATTTCTTGTAGGACATGTTTATTATTGCCATATTCTCTTAGTTTTTACTTGTCTGAAAAATTCTTTATCTCTCTTTTTATTCTAAGTGATAATCTTTCTGATAGAGCATCCTAGATTACAGAATCTCTCCTTTCAGGATATTGAATATATCTTGCCATTCCCTTTTTGCCTGCAGTGTTTCTATGGAGAAATCAGCTAATAGCCTTATTGGAGTTTCCTTGTAATTAATTCTTTATTTTTTCTTGTTGCCTTTAAAATCCTCTCCTTATCTTTCGCTTTTGTCATTTTTATTAAAATATGTCTTGGTGTAAATTTTTATAGCTTCATCTTATATAAGACCCTCTGTGCTTTCTGTACCCAAACATCTGTTTCCTCCTTTAGGTTTGGGAAGTTTTCAGCCATAATTTCTTCAAATATACTTTCAATCCCCTTTTCTCTTTCTACCTTCTCCTGGATTCCCTGTTATGCACAGATATGCATTTTTTTATTATACCATAGGTCTTTTATATTGCTTTTTTTTTTTTTTTACATTTTACTTTCTTAATTTTACTTATATTTATCTTATGTCAGTTTAGGAGAAACAGTTGTCTATTGTGGTCTTGGAGGGCTATTTATATGTGGCAGCACTAGAGTCCTGTCCTTCCAGACTCTTTCTGTGCAGCCAGCCTCAGTCCTCTCCCAGGGTCTGGTCTCCAAAGCCCAAACTTCAGACCCCAGCCCCCTCCCACACTGACAGACATACCTCTCAGGCTAGGGAGTGTGGGGTGGTGGCACTGACTATCTGCACAGTTCTCTCTGTTATGGCCACTGAAACCAGTTGGTGGGTTGCTTTGTTCTTCTCTGAGGCTCTGAAACTCACCCCCTGTCCTCCTCACCAGAGAGGGGACTTCCCAGGGTGGAGGAGTCTTTCATCTTTCATAGCTCCCTCCCAGGGGTGCAGGTTCTGTCCTGATTCCTTTCTGTCTCTCTTTTTCCTTTTGTCCTGTCTGGTTAGATCGAGATTTTCTTGCTCTTTCAGAAGTCTGAGGTCTTCTGTCTTCTGCCAACGTTCAGTAGATTTTAGATAAGAATTGTTCCACATGTAGATGGATTTTTTTGATACATTTGTGAGAGGAGGTGAGCCTGACGTCTTGCTACTCCACCATCTTGATCTTTCTACTAATCATTATTCTTTTTGCTTAAAATTTGTATCTTCATTTTAATATAGGCAGCAAGAAGAAGCCAGGTGATACCTTCAATATTCTGCTCAGAAATGTCTTTAACTAAACAATGCTGTTTATCAAGTATATTTTATATTTCCCATGTCATTGCACGCAATGATGTTACTAACTTTTCTGTACTAATATAACAATTCTCCATTTTTCTCTACCTTTCAGTAACATTTCATCACTTTTCTTTAAGCCCTAAATCACAGTCCTTTTAGCACTACTGGGATTTGCTGACATTTTCCATGCCACTTTGAATATCATTAATATTCCCCTGAGATTCTTCCAGCTTCTGTATGTTACTCAATCACAGATTGACATTTTAAGGTTTTATTACTCTAGCACCCTACCCCTAGTACCAAACTATATATTTTTTACTTTGACTTTATAAAACAAATCATTCCCAAACTAGGTTGCTTGAAACTACAAAAATAGTTGTTGTTTTTTATTTTATTTTATTTTATTTTATTTTATTTTTGGAGGGGTCATTAATCAAGTGTGCTCTAGTTGCATAATTGTGGCTCAGAATCTCAAATACTATCAGTTTGGGGCTGGGGCTGAAGTCTCTTATATAAAAGTGTCTTATTCAAATGGCTGGCAAGTTGGAGCTGGCTATTTTACAGAGGCTTTAGTTTCTCCCTTCATGAGCCTTTCCACAGGGATGGTTTAATATCCTTATGGTGTTGTGGATGGCTTCCCTTAGAACAACCAATTCAAGATACCAGGACACAGCTATAATGCCTTTTTAAGACCTAGTTAGAGGAATCACACACTCTCACTTCTACAATATTCTGTTAGTCACACAGGATTAACTTTTATTCATCATGGGAGTGGATACATAAGTGTCACAGACCTGTCAGTATGCTATTACAAGTCATCTTGGTGGCTGGCAACAATACTGTCACTATAAAATGCCTCCCAGGTGTGCATTTCCAGTTTGGACTTCTCACCTAAATCCAGCTGCTTGATCAGTATCTCTACTTGGATCTCAACATACCATGTAAAAAACTCAACATCTCAGCACATCATGTAGAAATAGGCATTTAATGGGCATCTCAACATACCAGGTACAAAACTGAGCATTTCATGTCTTTGTTCTGACTCTTCAATTCTGTGTCTCTTATTATAATCCCTGTTTCAGTAAATGATAACTACATTCTTCTAATTGCTCAGGCCAAAGTTATTGAAGTTATCCTTGACTCATCCTTTTTTTTTACTCACACTCTGTATCAAAATTCTATTTGGATGATCTGTGTACTGAAAACCTTCCTTCAACACATTTTAAGGACATACTTTTCAGACTGTTTTAGAGAAGGGGACTTCTTAAGAATCCTTATTGCATTGTCTCATAGCACAGTGAATCTTACTCCAAGGGAGAGATGATACAGCTCAAAGAAATTTGCAGGTGTGGTGATCCCCTAATGGAGTGGATTAAAACTTGTTACAAAACATGCTCATGTTTAAAAAATGGAATTATTATAACTTGGAATGAAAGAGACAGAGATACTCAACATGGAAAGATGCATAGTGCTGGTTCAGAATGACTGGATATTCACTGAGTATTTACTTTATTCTGGGAAAATTTCAAGGACTTTTCACATATTCTCACTGGACTTCAGTCATGTGAAGTAGATATTATTATCTCTAATTTAGAGATGAGAAAACAGAGGCTTAGAAAGATTAAATAATTTACCAATTTTTTTTAACCATTAGCAAGTGGCAGAATTAAGAATTAAACCCAGATATTCTGAAGCAAGTGTTTTTCTTTTTGTTCGTTTGTTTTGTTTTTTGTTTTTTTGTTTTTTTGGTGATGTGCAAGCAAGACCATATTTTGAGATTTATGAATAAAAACAAAAAAAACACACTTTAGTGCCATTGAAAAGTTTAACAAAATATCAGAACTTGTCCTCAAGCAGTGGACAGTGGGGCAAAAATTATATAAAGAAGATGAGGAGGAGGGGCTTAGGAAATATAAGAACGATGAGGATGTAATGTAAATAAAGAAAGAAGTATTTGGTCTAGGGCTAGTTGGCAAAAAGGACGAGTACAATACAAGTAGGAAGCTATGCAAGTACAGGAGTAGAAGCAGAGTAACTAAATCTCTTTTAGGCTCTTGTTCTAGTTTGAATAGAGGGATTCAGTGGAACTTTCAGGTCTTGATTAAAAGCTGAAAAAAGAACATCAGAAGAAGAAAGGGAGGCTTTTTTTTAGCACTTGGTAAATTCTTTAGATTTTAACATTTCTAGAACAATTCTATGAATAAAGAGTGCAATCAGGCTTCAGACAGAGGCCAATGCAAGCCCTTCATCATCTTCATTTCAAGACAGCCCAAGTTTCCTGGGAATCCCTGGAGGGAGAAGGTGTTTTCATACACTGTCTTTGGGAGTGTTCCCTCCTCTTCAATCTTTTTGGAAGAGTTTAAAAAGGATCACTATAGGGAGGGGGATTAAGATGGCGGAATAGAAGGACTGGAGCTCAACTTCTCTCCCAAAAAACAGCAAAAATACAGCAAAATGCCGAGCAACCTTCAACCAAATGGACTGTAAACTTCCAAAAAAGATACTCTGCTCCAGAAGACACAGCGGAGACCACATCAAGAGGTAGGAGGGGCGATTACGCGATAGAAGCAACCCCATACCTCCCGGGTGGGAAGCCCCACAGACTGGAAAGTAACCGCATCACAGAGACTCAGCTACAGGACTGAGAGTTCTGAGCCTCACGTCAAAACCCCACGCCTGGGGATCGGGCACAGGGAGAAAGAGCCCGTGGAGCATCTGGCATTGAAGGCCGGAGGGGCTTGTGTGCAGGAGCTCCACAGGACTGGGGGAAACAGAGACCCCACTCTTGAAAGGCACACACAGACTTTCACGTACACCGGGTCCCAGGGCAAAGCAGTCTCCAGAGGAATCTGGGTGTAAC
>PVHT021183695.1:1069759-1084483 GCA_004024745.2 Catagonus wagneri | reverse complement strand
TTCTGAAAGTGCTGAGGTAGAGAGCTTGGGAGGAGGAATTAACCTGTGAGCATCTGCTCTCAGCCAGTAAGGTGAAAGATGCATGCCCCAGGCTTTGTCTTTTGGATACAGATTATCCTATGGTACAGAATACATCATTCCACAGAGGGTCCTCAGTGGGACCAAGTTCTTTTGCCCTCAGCAGTAACCAGCTCAATAACTTAAACTTTATTATGTTTCTTCCTATTCCTTTCTCATCTTCACTTCTGCTTCCTGAGAGCTCCCAAATAAGCTGAATCCTCATCTCAGGGTCCTCTTTTCAAAGAAACCAAACAAAGACAATCTTATTTTTTTCCTCAAGTGGCAAAAATAGGAAAGGGTTAAGTTGACAGCTGGAAGGATATGTGTATGTGGTTTCTTGGTCGGTATGAGTCCATGTCATGTTTTGACCCGATTCATTGCTGTGGGCCAGTTTTTTTGTTTTTTGTTTTTTGAGGGGATGTAGTCAGATGGCCCCTTAGTTCAGCCATTTCATTCTGAATCTTATCACTAAGTTACTATTTTGTTTTAAATGCATCTCCAGCTTATAAAACAATAGTAATAATGCCAGTTATTATTTATCAAGCAAATTTGGCTAATAATGTATAACATGCTTAAAAATTATTCCATTCTCACAACTACATATGTAGATATTATTGTCCTCATTTTACAGGTGTAAAAAACGAGAATTGAAAAAATTGAAGAATTTGCAGACAATCATACTACTGATAATCAGCAGAGCCAGGATCGGAACTAACATCTGTGTGATTCAGTGGTCCGAGCTCTAAGCCACTGTGCTCCACTACTTAAACTCTGTGTCTGACAACTGTCTACCAAAGATTTTCTTACACTTTCTTTTTATTTTTATTTATTTGCTGTACCCATGGCACGTGCAAGTTCCTAGGGCAGGAATCCAATCCACACCACAGCAGTGGCCTGAGCCACTGCAGGAACAACTCAGGATCCTTAACTGCTGTACCACAAGGGAACATCCTCTACCAGAGATTCTCACCTGGAGATAGGTCCATCTGTAAAATCGAGGGTAATGATACTACTTTCCTTATAGGGGCCATCAGAAGTGTCAAATAACTTGACATACACGAGCCTTATAGTCTCTATTAAAATGATTACTATCTTATAATTAAGACTACTGTTTCCAGAATTAGATAGGGTACATCTCCTTTTCATGGAGCCTTTGAGTAGATCCTTTGAAATCTCTGGTAGATGAGGAAAGAGTGCCAGCAGGTGGAAAAGTACATGGAACTTTTTTAAGAGCTAAGGCTAGAGGTGCGATTTATCAGTTATACCTTCATTCCATTCACCAGTATCCAGTCACATGACCTCACCTAACTTGGGAAATTGGAAAATAGAGTTTAGCTGTGTGTTCAGGATGAAAAATAAGTGAAGTGAGGTGACTGAATAGCAATATCTCATATGTTATCATCATCATTATGAATTTCATACAAATTTAACAGGTTCAGAAATGAACTTTAGGGAGTTCCCGTCGTGGCTCAGTGGTTAACGAATCCGACTAAGAACCATGAGGTTGCGGGTTCGATCCCTGGCCTTGCTCAGTGGGTTAAGGATCTGGCGTTGCCATGAGCTGTGGTGTAGGTTGCAGACGCAGCTCGGATCCCGCGTGGCTGTGGCGAAGGCCGGCAGCTACGCTCCTATTAGACCCCTAGCCTGGGAACCTCCATGTGCTGCAGGCAAAAAGACAAAAAAAAAAAAGAAAATGAACTTTATGCTCCAGATATGTCCAGCTGCTGTCTAAATGCAGCTCCATCAACCACCTTTCCAGTTCAAGCCATTATTTATATCCCTGATTTCTACAGTAACTAACTGGTTTCCCCCTCTGCTCTGCTCTTTTTAAAAATGCATTCCCTGGTCAGGAAACAAATCAGTCTCATTATGATCAAATTATGTCTTCTGCTCAAAACTCCCCAGTAGACTTCCATCACACTTAGTTAGGATAAATGACAGGATGCTCCATTATCTGTCCTGTCTATACCTTTGATGTCCTCTCCTACCACACTTCTCCCTGCCTGTCCAGGACTGTAGAGTTCCTCTTTCCTCTTCATGAAATTTTCTTCCTCTTCATTTTGCATAGATCCCTTCCTCATTGCATTCAAGTCCATCCTTAGTATGATCTCGTCAAAAAAGGCTCCTTTAATCATTTCACTTAAAATATGCCTCAGTTATTCTCCAACTCCTTAATCTGCTTTTCTTCATAACTCTTAACATGCCCAATAATACATTGCGTATTTATTTATTTACCAGCTACATTGGGCTTTCCCTATTAGATTAAGTTTCTGGGAACAATGACTGTATAGTTCACTTCTGTATTCTCAACATTAGGATGGTCCTTGGCATGCAGGAAGTGTTTAATACGTGCTTGTTAAAAAGGATACATTCAGCTTGTCTCCCTACGATGACAGCTTTAACTCTTGCTAGCTGTCATAGAGCTCATTTTTATCTTCCATGGATCACAGTGTTTTGTAAGTGGTAGATGTTCCACCAGTTGTATTATTCTGAAGTTCTTCGATTATTTTCAGATGTGATATTGTATTATCCTTATTGTTGGTTTAGAAGATCCAGATTATGAGTCCTATGCTTTTATCACTACATGCATAGTATTTTCATACCTCAAATTAGCTGTTAAATTAGTTCAGATATTGATCGCCTTTGGTTTATTTTTGTGTTGTTTCATTATCTGGTGAAACAACTTGTTGAAGATTTTTGACTGAAGGTCTCTTGCTGTCCTCTAGGATTTTGTCAGTTATGCAGCTGACCCATAGTCTTGAACAACTGTCTTTATCTTTCATTTCTGAGGCCCTATAAACCAATGACAGTTTCCATGGCACTCATAAGCTAACTGTCTGAATGTCTGAATATGTTTGTTTTGCCCATACTAGATCTAAAGAGAAATGCTATTCAGGGTTCCTGTTCTGATTTCTTCATGATAAGTCAGTTCTGTCTATTCTTTGTGATACCAGTTCAAAACATTTATACAATCTTTTGAGACTTATTTTCTACCACCGTTCCTCCCTCCCTCTTTCCTTCCTTCCCCCTTGCCTCCTCTCTTCCATCCTTTCTTCCGTCCTCATGGAATAGGCAGAAGAATTTTCACAGAAGAAGGAAGCACAATGGTGATACTGTTCATGTGGGCATTACCGATGCTGTTGCTATGATGCACACCTATAACCTACAGCAGCAGTTGTCTAGGGAAATTTGTAACTATGCCACTTAGATTCCAAAGTGGATGAAGAATTACCTGCTAGCTGTTACCCTTTTACTCCTCCATACTAAACATGCTCTTCAGATATATCTCTATTTAGAGAAGACGTAACCTTAATTTTAAGGCTGTTTAACCATGTCTTAGGTTCTGAGAAACATGTTTCTACTAAATTACTACATGTTTCCTAGAGGAAAAAGGAATGAAAACTTGATGCATTAAATTTTCTTGTTCTAGGAATGACTGGTTATGTGACTTAGTACTGCTTGTTAAATATAAAAATGCAAAAAACTATTTTCCAATTTGTATTTTAGTTCTTGGCCATGAATAATCCAAGTACTCCTATACATACATTGAAAGTGTAAAATCTGTAAGCACTGTATGTTTAATTTAATTTTTTATGATTTGATCCATTTATGGCCAATTTTAAAAAGAAACAATGTGCCAAGATTGTGATTTGAACTGTAGTGGAAGATATTGAAACAGGAATCATTATTTAAAGTTCTAGATTTGTTTCAGTTCATAACAACTAACTCTCCTTCCCAAATTCAGAAAACTTCCTCCACATACTCCTCAGGTGTTTCTTGCATTATCTCATAAGAAACATATTGATTTTTGCTGAACTGTTTCAATAAATATCAATAGATATTTTCTTAGCTTAAAGCAAATTTATGCCAGTTTGAAAAATAAGACTTTGATAGCGTTGCAGAAGTAATTCCAAATAGGGTTATTTGCTTTGTGCCCTCTCTTCCATTATTTAGTTAAAGCAAACATCTATAAGATGAAAACAAAGGTAAGATTAACATCTCCCTAAATACTATTATTAAGTGTCTCAATTTTATATCTTCAAGAAGCATGTCATTTGCAACACAGTCAGTGACAGTCAAATGTTTACTAGGTCTGACCTAAGATACATTTTTCTCTTTTAGAGCTGGAACTTAAACCAGAGCTGATTCTTATTAACTTCTCAGAACAAGCAAAATTGTTTGCATCTGTACAGAAACTTCATTAGGAAAAATAGTACAACAGCATATTAGCAGGTATTTAAGATTGGTACCTCTTTATTTTACTTTGTATAACATGAGTCTATTAGGAGCCAAAAAAGAGAACATGTACATAAAAAAAGATTTGTAAGTTACAAAACCTTGCTTAAATGTAAAGTAGCAGCATACCTAAGGCATCCATATTAAAAATGCCACAAGGACTAATTTTCAGTAGTGCTGAAATTAGCTCTCTTCAGCATCACCTCTGAAAACCTCAACCATCATTTCCTCTCTTACCATCTCTCCCAACTCATAAGAGTTGGCAGTCTCTCCACTGTCCTCTCTACTCTTTTTTCATTCTATTTTTATGAAACACCAGGACAAAAAAGCATCAGTAGTACATTGCCCACCCTACTACAATATGGGCTGCTGTCCATTGAATGAAAATTCTTTTATGAATTATTATCACCTAAAAATATTTGTAAAGCCTTTATGTAAGAATATCAAGAAATCAGAATAAGAACATTGATACGGTGTAGACTCTTGGATGAATAAGGGTGTTTATGTACAAAAGAAATTACACAGAGAGAAGGAAAAGTTTTCACAGAATAGGAGGAAATAAAATCAATATTCCCTTTCCTCTAATAAAATTGGTTCAGCATATTGTTAGGCTGCCTAAATTTCTGAGACCAGGAAAGGCAATTACTCAAAACTCTTTCCTGGTCTCAAGGAAAGACAACTGCATAACTCATTAGTGAATTTAGGAATCTACATTCTAGAAGCCATCATAAATTACAGCAATGATCCATTTCCTTGCCTTCCAACACTTATGTTTAAAATATCCAAGTAAATATTGATGAAAATATTTATAAAAATATGAGTGTTTTTTTTTTGTCTGAAGATCATTTCCAGGGAAAAAAAATCTCTGTATCCTTGTAATTTGTTTCCAGAGCTCATCTGGGAGAGGACATACACATCTTCCTTAGACTAATTTTCTGTCGGGGAAGCAGAATGTACCATGGTTAGATTGGATAAGCACTTAATAAATATTTAATAACATAGCAGTGAAAGGGCCATCTACAGACTTTGCATAATGACTGTAATGCCTGAGAAAGATGTTGAGTTCATTGGCAGGAAAGCAGCAAAAGTCACACAATTTATGCTATTAAAGAACTGCTGCTGGATTCATCATGGAGAAATGCCACAGGAATCAGCACAAATAAACCATCATTTAATTTTTGTTTTCTAGTGTTCCTTACCTTTAAGCATTACAGCAATGGTATATTGACTTATATTTTAAAAATATATCAGTCTAGTGGGTGAAGAATAAGCAAGGCAAGGAAAACACCATTTTTCATCTTGTGAGTGTAAAAGTTGAGTTAAAAACCACATCTGCTTCTCTAATCGTTGTTCTTTTGCCTCTTTATAGTTTGATCTTTTTCTTGTTGTCTTGTAAATTCTGGTGTCCCCATGTCTTGTCTGCACGTTTCTCCTAGTGTTTTATTTACCCTTCAGTTATTTTAAAAAATCAAAATAAATTTGGTGTTTTTTTTTTTTTTCCTCTGAGAAACAAAAGCAACCAGGGTCATGAATGAAAAGAAATTATGCACATCTCACCTGTAAAGTAGAAGATTAAATTCTTCCTGAAATTCTATCTCTTGACTCTGATGTTTATCCATTATTTGTTTGCTGATGATTTATACACCCAGCACTGATTCTTGCTTCAGCTTTAGCCATGCATTATAATATTGAATGGATTTCTAATATGTTGCATGAAAGTCAGTATATCCAATACTGAACTAGCATATTTTGCCTCTATCATCCTAAGAAAATACCAGTTTAACCTGCTTCTTCTTGATTCTTTATTTCAGCTAGTCATGTGGACACTTAAATAGTCATCTAACCTGGAAGCCTATAGCCATCCTTAACTTCTCCTTCAAATTTCCTTCAACATTAACTGGTAGACTTAAGAGATTTTGCCTCAAATATTTATTGGACTCATTCCTATCCTCTGTCTTCATTGCCATTTTCACTACCTTAGTTTGGGCCCTCATCTCTTCCTAATTTCCTTGCTCCCATTTTTACCCCCTAATTCATCTTGTGCCATGGCAGAAATAATATATCTATTTCAGAGGATATGGTTTAGATGTCTCAACAGGGCATATATATCCATCCGTGATTTACTCCAATTTCTTACAAATGCTCCCACTTCCTACCTCAAAGCTTCATAAGCTCCTCCCTGTTTTGTGCATGCATCATCCCCTGTTGGATGTTTTATACTTGGGACTTTATTGCCTGTTTCCTCTTCCTGGGCAGCCCTGCCCTTATTCATTCCATAACTTTACTCCCCTTACTTGAGGCTCTTACTCCTTTAAGACTCAGTTTGCATTCACTTCCTCCAGGAAACTTTCCTGACCTTCCTCTGCTGGACTTATCATTGTGCCTCTGAGGTCCCATAGCAATGCTATATTTATTTTGTCATCATCACCATACTGGAAACTCCCTGAAACCTGGAACCATTCCTGTCTCACCAGTGCTATTACAGTGCTTCACAAAATCTAGAAGATAATCCAATCAGCAAATGTTTGAACAGGGAGAACCAAAGAGGATAAATGGTGATGACCAAGAAAGGAATGGACAAAACTAGTCAATTATGGAATCCATAATTCTGCTATACTCCTTGCATTAACCACTTTAGTAAGTGTAGCCTCTCACTTCTCAGCTGGTGATTCTGTTTTATAAATATGACTGTAATCTTCCTCTAAAATCTGCTTGGGTGTTAAATATCTCTGACTTGGATATGGGACTGTTATCTTCCCTGCGATGGCATCAACATTCTTCTTTATTGATCCTTTACTTTGAATCCAACCTACTTTAAAAAAATTTTTTTTAACTTTTCCAATAAATAAAGTTTTATTCCCCAGACAGGATGATCATTCACTAAACAATTATCTTTCACTAAATAATGGATACTATAGAATTTACTTATTTCTCTCTTTCTTCCTCTCTTTTGCTCCTTCTTCATCTGTAAAGAACACATACTTGAATTTTACACACAGCTATAATTCGATGGTATATAATTGTTAATGAATGAATGAAAAAAAAAACAGGTACCTCATTCTCGGTTCTCTCTTGGGGTCAGTGCTTCTTGTCTTTCAGATATCCATCATCTTAATTCATGTTCTTTTGCCTCTGCTTCTATGAATATACCTTTAGCACATTATAATATTTGATAATTAAAAAAATTAGTTTGAGCTTTATTATACCTAATTTAAGGAGTCAGCAGAATGGTTAATATGAGAGGTCTGCCATTAAAAAGCTGAAATAAATTTTAGAAAGCCCATAGATTGGCTAGAAAAATTTTAGAAAGCCCATGGATTCTCGAAAAATTTACAGTTTGGAAAAATACTGATGTTTTTCTGTATAATAAACCATAGCTATTTCAACCGTACTCTTTTGTACATATTGATTAATATTCAATATTAGGGAAGAAATTTGACCTTGCTTTAATAGACTAATTTATTGTAAATCTTTTGGAAATGATTTAAGGTCCACTAGGTCAAAATAATACTAATTGGGATAGCTTCATAAAGGAGAGAAAATTCACATTCGAAAGTATTAAAACTTTTCAAAGGGCTTTAGTCAGATTCAAGACTAAGCCAGAGGTCCAAAATAGAAGTCTTCTCAGCTCAGTTATTACCTTTTGCTGATGCTTTCTCTGCGGTTGCTCTGTCTACCCAAGAAGATTCTAAAGCTAGAAAGACTATTTGTTTTTTAATAGCTAGTTTGCCAGACCACCAATTGCTTTACGATGCTGTGGCTCTGAATACAGTGCAGAGTATTAGATTAATGGCTTTTGCTTTGACCAGCAAGAACAGAAGAGTTAGGGAATAAAAATCAGGACCCCTGTTTTCCCCATTGCAGAATTCTTTGTTCCCTGAACCACAGGTAGGATTATTTTGAATAGCGGTGTAAAATGGATTTGGTCTTATAGATACTATCACCTTTTATCACTCTGGTAAGGAAGAGTTCAATTTAATAAGACATGGCATTAGCTGTATTTGCTTTCTTTAGGACTTTTAAATAGATTAGCAACCCTGGATTCTTTTTTTTGTGTGTGTGTGTGTGTGTTAACTCATGCTAGTGTGATTAGCACTAAATGGAGGTGATGGCAACAGGGGTAGAGGGGATTTTGAAGGTGCAGCTTTGATAAATATTGGGTATTTGGGTCTCACAGGAAGACATTGTATCTCACATCCTTTGTTCGGGAATCTCAATGATCAGGATCTATCGGGAAAGTCTCAGCAGTTTTTAGTTTCGGCCTAATGGAAAACAAGCAATAAAGCTCTTTCTCTTGTTGCACTCTGCTGCTAAGGTGTCTGTCAGTCAATCTGCAGTTTCACAAACAAATTGAATGAATACAAAAGCAATTTTCCTAGGTGGATTCTAGGCCCCCACCATCAGTTGTAACAACCACCTTTCCCGTCCATTCTCAGAATCTCAGTCTCTGTTTAGTATTTAATTTCCTTTCAACAAACATTTATTGACTGTCAGACATTGCATTAGGTGTTGGAGGGGAGACAGAAGGTGAATATAAAACCTGGCCTCTGCTCTTGTTTTCATCACCTTGAAAATACAATTGTATCTCAGAAAGTAATTTATTCATTTAGTAATCTAGATTAGAAACTAGCCACACACAATACACCTGTGGGCATAACTAAAATAAAGACACTAAAAATAGCAAGTTATGGGATACAGGATCAGGTTATAGCATATGGTAGATAGATAGGGTCCTGAGCAACACCTGCATACCAAAGAACTATAGTGAAGATGCTATCATGTGGCTCTTCCCGGATGTCTAGTTCTTTGTGCTACGCAGAATTCTCACACACAGAGTGTCTATCTGCAACCAGACATACACGCACAAAAGATATCCAAATGACTTGATCAGCATTAACAGTTTCAGAACTTCTTTTCTTGTTAATTTAAATTTAGATAAACTGAAATGAATTGAAATTTTTTTATTCGTTTGTCTAGTAGTGATGATGATGATTTGCATAATCATTCTTTTCTCCTAAAGAGATTTAGAGAATGCATTCTATACATATTTTCTTTTCTGCTTCTGTATAAGTTATAGAGCACCAAATATTATCTTTATTTTAGAGATTACGAAACTGAGACATTGAACAATGTAATGAACTCAAAAAGCCAGGAAGGAGTTCCCATCATGGCTCAGTGGTTAACGAATCCGACTAGGAACCACGAGGTTGCGGGTTCAATCCCTGGCATCGCTCAGTGGGTTAAGGATCTGGCGTTGCCACGAGCTGTGGTGCAGGTTGCAGACGCGGCTCAGATCCTGTATTGCTGTGGCTGTGGTGTAGACCTCCGACTACAGCTCCGATTAGGCCCCTAGGCTGGGAACCTCCATGTGCTGTGAGTGTGGCCCTGAAAAGACAAAAAAAAAAAAAAAAAGCCATAAAACCAGGGTGAGAATTTCTAATTTTAGGCACAGACTCTACATTGGAGGCAAAAATAGATTGTCCAGAAGACACTTTTTCTACTGCCCTTAAACAGATTGGCAAATTTGCTTTCCAGCTGGACTTTGCACACTTAGGAACTCACTAGAGCAAGGTGACTGTAGTGGGCCAGGGAGGGTGGGGAAAAGTGCCCTCCACTTTTGTATTGCTTTGTTTGGAAGGGCCAGCTTGATAAGAAAAGAAGGGAGTTTAGGAGTAAGAGTATTGCAGAAACCATGGCAGCTGAAAGAGACAAGTGGCACTCTCAGAGATGTGGAACAGCCAGGTTTTTTCAGCACCCATGGGGGCTCAGAGGAGTTGCTGCCCAAGAAGCTCAGTAAACAGGATTACAAAAACAAAACTGATAGGCAGTGCTTGGAGCACTGCTAGCAGAGCTGCTAGCAAGGACTTAAGGCACATAGTTGCAACAAGTTTACAAGAAAGTTGGTATGGGGCCAGCAAAGCTGCTGTCAGGCACATAGCTGCCTCCTTAGCTGGGGGCGTTGTTTCTTTAGTAAAACTTTCACTTCAAGAGGACATTGCTTTTTTTTGTTTATTTTTATTTTCATTTTATTTTTTGCTTTTTAGGGCCACACCTGTAGCATATGTAAGTTCCCAGGCTAGGAGTCAAATTGGAGCTGCAGCTGCCCGTCTATACCACAGCCATAGCAACATGGGATTGGAGCCACATCTGCAGCCTACACCACAGCTGATGGCAATGATGATCCTTAACACACTTAGCAAGGCCAGGGTTCAAACCTGTGTGCTCATGGATGCTAGTTGGGTTTATTACCATTGAGCCACAAAGGGAACTCCTGAGGACATTATTTTTAATGCATACTTGTCCATGTTGCTTTGTGTGTGTGTGTGTGTGTGTGTGTGTGTGTGAGAGAGGGTGTTGACCCAAAAATCAACTCTTCTGAGGAAGTAGAGTTTCTAAATGGTAGACTTCATGGTCTTAGTCTTTGCTTTCTTCCCTAGGTCATTGCAATAGGAGAACAATATAAAGTAGTCATCCCAGGCTATCAAGCTCACTTTAGTCTTCTGATGGTTTGGAATCTAGTTATTTTAAATTTAACATTTGCTTGTACTTTAAGTTTAAAAGACACATGAGTTTTAAAATATATTTCCAAAATGGTAAAACAGTTTTTTAGATTTCAAAAATTGTTTATACTCTTGTCTTTTATACTTCCAAATTGTTTGCAAATAATTCAGAAATTCACCGTGACAGTTTAAGCTGCCTGCTGTTGATGCAGTGTCTAACATGTTTTGACAGACATGTGAGATTTCCAACATATAAATTGCTATTGTGTTTCAGTACAACGCAAGTTTCAACCACCTGCATTAGAAACAAATGCAACATGTGTTTTTGGTAACTGTTATTGCTTTTGTCTCTTTTAAGAGGAGCTGTGTAGGTCTCTAAACACACACACACACACACACACACACTCACTCACTCACTCACTCACTCACTCACTCATTCACACTCCCTCTCTCTCTCTCTCTCCCTCTCTCTCTCCTCTCTCCCCTCTCCCCCCTCTCCCCTCTCCCTCCCTCTTGCTCTCTCAGGCCTGAGAAGGACTTCAAATAAATATCCAGGCAACCTCTTCCCCATTCCCAAACAGACTTACAGCATTCCTGGGAAACATTCATTTGCTTGTCATGGCAACAGCCATTTCACCAGCAGAGCCTCATCTCTTGGGTTAATGTATTATTGGTAAATATATTCTTTTAAATCTAAATACCTCTTAGTTAAGGTAAGGTTTAATGGAAAGAGAAAAGGATCTGGAATTAGAAAAACTTAGTTTCCTGTCCCAACTTCATCTCTGACACTGTGTACAACTTTTAATATATTTTAAAATCTTTCTAAACCTCAATTTTCTCAAATGCAAAATGAGGGATTATAATAACTTTATAAATTATTTTAAGAATTCAGTGAATAACCAATGTAAAATTTCTAGCACAGTATTTGGCATCGGATATGGACATTTCATTGAATCTTCATATAAGTAGTAGAGAAAGATATCTATATTTCATAAAAGAAGAATCTCAAGTACAGAGTGGTGATGGCATTCCTCCAAGAAGAACTCAAATGGCCAGTTATTTGTATAGTTGATGTCAGAGAATGTTTTGCCTGTGTTCTCTTTTAGGAGTTTGATGGTGTCTTGTCATGTTTAAATCTAAGCCATTTTGAGTTTATTTTTGTGCATGATGTGACGGTGTGTTCCAGTTTCATTGATTTACATGCTGCTGTCCAGTTTTCCCAGCACCACTTGCTGAAGAGACTGTCTTCCCCATTTTATATTCTTGCCTCCTTTGTTGAAGATTAATTGACTGTAGGTGTCTGGGTTTATTTCTGGGTTCTCTATTCCATTAGTGTATATGTCCTTTTGGTACCAGTGCCACACTGTCTTGATTACTGTGGCTTTGTAATATTGCCTGAAGTCTGGGAGAGTTATGCTTCCTCCTTGGCTTTTTTTTTTTCTTTCCATTATAGCTGGTTTACAGATTTCTATCAAATTTTCCAACTGCACCACATGGTGACCCAGTTAACATGTAAATATATGGATTTGTCACATGTGATTAGACATAGTTCCCAGTGCTATACAGCTGGATCTCCTTGCTTTTCCATCCCCGAGGCAATAGTTTACCCCAGACTCCCATTCCCTCTCACCACCCCCACCACCCTCTTGGCAACCACAAGTCTGTTCTCCAAGTCCATGATTTTCTTTTCTGTAGAAAGGTTCATTTGTGCAGTCTATTTGATTCCAGATATAAGTGATAGCATATGGTATTTGTCTTTCTCTTTCTGACTTATTTCACTCAGTATGAGGGTCTCTTAATTCCATCCATGTTGCTGCAAATGGCATTATTTTATTCTTTTTTATGGCTGAGTAGTTTTCCATTGTGTATATATACCACATCTTCCTAATCCAATCATCTGTTGATGGACATCTGGGTTGTTTCCATGTCTTGGCTATTGTGAATAGTGCTGCAGTGAACATGCATGTGCAAGAGTCTTTTTCAAGGAAATTTTTGTCTGGATATATGCCCAAGAATGGGATCCCTGGGTCATATGGTAGTTCTATGTATAGTTTTCTAAGATACCTCCATACTGTTTTCCATAGTGGTTTTACCAGCTTACATTCCCACCAACAGTGCAGGAGGGTTCCCTTTTCTCCACACCCCCTCCAGCAGTTGTTGTTTGTGGACTTGTTAATGATGACCATTCTGACTGGTGTGAGGTGGTAGCTCTTGTAGTTTGGATTTGCATTTCTCTAATCATCAGTGATGTTGAGCATTTTTTCATGTGTTTGTTGGCCATCTGTATATCTTCTTTGGAGAAATGTCTATTCAGGTCCTTTGCCCATTTTTCAATGGGGTTGTTGGCTCTTTTGCGGTTGAGCTACATAAGGTGTTTGTATATTTTAGAGATTAAGCCTTTGTTGGTTGCATCATTTGAAACAATTTTCTCCCATTCTGTAAGTTGTCTTTTAGTTTTCTTTTTGGTTTCCCTTGCTGTGCAAAAGCTTGTCAGCTTGATTAGGTCCCTTTGGTTTGTCTTTGCTTTTATTTCTGTTGCTTTGGGAGACTGACCTGAGAAAACATTTGTAAGGTTGATTTCAGAGAATTTCTTGCCAATATTTTCTTCCAGGAGTTTAATGGTGTCTTGTCCTATGTTTAAGTCTTTAAGCCATTTAGAGTTTATTTTTGTGCATGGTGTGAGAGTGTGTTCTAGTTTCATTAATTTGCATGCAGCTGTCCAAGTTTCCCAGCAGTGCTTACTGAAAAGACTGTCTTTATCCCGTTTTAAGTTCTTGCCTCCTTTGTCAAAGATCAATTGACCTTAGGCGTCTGGGTTTATTTCTGGGTTCTCTATTCTGTTCCATTGGTCCGTATGTCTGTTTTGGTACCAGTACCACACTGTCTTGATTACTGTGGCCCTGTGATATTGCCTGAAGTCTGGGAGAGTTATGCCTCCTGCTTGTTTTTGTTCCTCACAATTGCTTTGGCACTTCTGGGTCTTTTATAGTTCCATAAAAATTTTTGGATTGTTTGTTCTAGTTCTGTGAAGAATGTCCTGGGTAATTTGATAGGGATTGTACTGAATCTGTAAATTCCTTTGATTAGTAAAGCAATTTTTACAATATTTACTTTTCTGGCCCATGAGTGTGGAATATCTTTCCATTTCTTTGTATTTTCTTTGATCTCCTTGATTAATGTTTTATAGTTCTCTGCATGTAAGTATTTCACCTCCTTGTTCAGGTTTATTCCCAGGTATTTGATTTTTCGGGGTGCTATTTTGAAAGATAAAATATTTTTGTATTCTTTTTCTAATATTTCATCATTAGTATACAGAAATGCGATTGATTTCTGAAGGTTAACCTTATATCCTGCTACTTTGCTAAATTTGTTGATCAGTTCAAGTAATTTTGCGGTTAAGTCTTTGGGGTTTTCTATATATAGTATCATGTCATCTGCATATAGTGACAGTTTCACCTCTTCTCTTCCTATTTGGATGCCTTTTATTTCTTTTGTTTGTCTGATTTCTGTACCTAGAACTTCCAATACTATGTTGAATAACAGTGGTGAGAGTGGGTATCCTTGTCTTGCTCCAGATTTTAGTGGGAAGGCTTTCAGTTTTCTCCATTGAGTATTATATTTGCCATGAGTTTTTCATATATGGCTGTTATTATGTTAAGGAATGTTCCCTGTATTCCCACTTTGGTAAGAGATTTGATCATGAATGGATGTTGGACTTTGTCAGATGCTTTTTCTGCATCTATTGAGATGATCATGTGGTTTTTGACTTTTCTTTTGTTAATGTGGTGTATGACATTGATTGATTTGCTTATGTTGAACCATCCTTGTGCACCTTGGATGAATCCCCCCTGGTCATGGTATGATCTTTTTCATATGCTGTTGGATTTGGTTGGCTAAAATTTTGTTGAGAATTTTTGCATCTATATTC
>PVHT021183695.1:1030659-1063582 GCA_004024745.2 Catagonus wagneri | reverse complement strand
GGTATGGAGGGGGCTTGCTGTAGGCTTCCTGATGGGAGGGAGTGATACCTGCTCACTGGTAGGTGGGGTTGATTCCTCTCCCTCTGATGGATGGGGCTTTGTCTCTGGATGAGATTAGAGGCTGGCTGTGTGCCTGAGGGGTCTTTAGGCAGCCTGTTTACTGATGGGTGGGGCTGAGATCCCACCTGAATTGTTGTTTTGCTTGGGGCTTCTCAGGGCTGATGGGAGGGATCAGATTTTTCCCAGAAATGGCCACGTCCAGAGAAATGCAGGCTGCTGAATGTCCCCGAGAGCTTCACCTCCAATGGCCTTCCCCCACCACAAGGCACAGTCACCCCTGTTTTCCCAGGAGATCCTCCAGGAATTGCAGTCATGTTCCACCCAGATTCCTCTGGAGACTGCTTTGCCCTGGGACCCAGTGCATGTGAAAGTCTGTGTGTGCCTTTCAAGAGTGGGGTCTCTGTTTCCCCCAGTCCTGTGGAGCTCCTGCACACAAGCCCCGCTTGCCTTAAATGCCAGATGCTCCACGGGCTCTTTCTCCCTGTGCCTGATCCCCAGGCGTGGGGTTTTGACGTGAGGCTCAGCACTCTCAGTCCTGTAGCTGAGTCTGTGTGATGCAGTTAGTTTCCAGTCTATGGGGCTTCCCACCCGGGAGGTATGGGGTTGCTTCTATCACGTAATCGCCCCTCCTACCTCTTGATGTGGTCTCCGCTGTGTCTTCTGGAGCAGAGTATCTTTTTTGGAAGTTTACAGTCCATTTGTTTGAAGGTTGCTCGGCATTTGGTTGTATTTTTGCTGTTATTTGGGAGAGAAGTTGAGCTCCAGTCCTTTTATTCCACCATCTTAATCCAATCTCCCTCCTTTCAACACTTTAAATATATCTTGTAATTCCCTTCGGGCCTGTAGTGTTTCTGTAGTGAAATATGCTGACAGTCTTATGGGAGATCCTTTATAATTAACGCTTTGCTTTTCTCTTGCTACCTTTAGGAGCCTCTCTTTATCTTTGATTCTTGACATTTTTAATATAATATGCCTTGGTGTGGGTCTGTTTGGGTTCAGCTTGTTTGGGGCCCTCTGTGCATCCTGTATCTTTTCATCCTGTATCTTGATGTCATATTCCTTCAGATTTGGAAAGTCTTCAGATATTATTTCTTCAAATATGTTTTCAATCCTCTTTTCTTTTTCGTCCCCTTCTGGAATTCCTATTTTGAGTAAATTGGGCCACTTTATATTATCCCATAGTTCTCTTATATTGCTTTCATGTTTTTTCATTTGATTTTTTGTCTGCTCTCCTGATTGCGTGATTTCCATTATTCTATTTTCCACATCACTAATTTGTTCCTCTGCTTTATTCAAACTGCTCTTTATTGCCTTTAGCTCAGTTTGTATCTCTGCACATGGTTTTTCTAGCTTTTCTTGGCTCCTCCTTATATTATCTATTTCCTTTCTAAGGGAATCCGCATTGCTCTTTGCATCTTCTCTTAATTTGTGGTTATTGAGCCTTAATTCCTCAAGTATTTTCTTTGCCTCCTTTCTGAACTCCATTTCTGTCAGACTGCAGAAGTCTATTTCATTGTTGGCTACTTTAAATTACTTGTCCTGTTCTTTTAACTGGGAATGGTTTCTAAGCTTCTTCATCTTGCTTGTGGTTTTCTTTTTCTGTGAGTTTGGGGATGCCACACTGTAGTCTTCTAAGGCTACTTCTTTGCCGGAGCACCCCTTTGTATTTTTTTGGTGGGATTAGTATTTATTTTTGTGTGGAAGTTTGAATATTTGGTGTCTCTTTCTTCGGAGTGAGCAGGCTGTTATCTCAATGGTATTCTGAGTGTTTTCTGGGAGAATGAAGAAATGGCTAAGGTGAACAGTTGGTGCCTACTCTCTGGGCTCTCAATTGCAGTAAGGGTATGCAGGAAGATGGTACTGTCTACTCCTAGTTGCTGAGCCCTGGGAAGTGGTCATAAGCTCTAGACAGATCTACCAGGTGTCCAGAGCAATTGGCAGTAGCAGTGGCTGGAAGTATGATTTCGCAGGGGAGTGAGAGCCACAACAGCTAGTGTTTGATCACAAAGTCCTCCTTTGAGGTGATTGGAACCACAGGGGGTACCTGTTTAGGGACTCCTAGTGGAAGTAGGCCATGACCGTCTCTAGAGCCAGTGATAACTGTGGTGGTTTGCCCCCTCCACCTGTAGTCCATGCATGAAGCAACCTGTCTCACTTAACCCACATAAGGGGTGCTGTACAGGTGGTTCTTAGATGCAGCGTCTTGGGGAATGATAGAGATCAGGTACTACCCAGAGCATTCAACAGTGGGAGCAGCGGGGTTTGTGTGTTCCCAGGAGTGAACAGTGTCTGGTGCTTGGCTGGCCCCATGTGGCACTTAGCCCCATGATGCCCTTGGCACACTCTTTCAGGCTGCTGAGGACCTGTGCCCAATCCACCCCCTGCCCCCACTGGCTCCATGGGCTCTGCTGTGCGGGCTCCACCCCTCCAATGCCACTGGCTCCATGGGTTGGCGTGGGCTCCTGGTTCACTGGACTGGCATGGGCTCCCCCCCCGCAGATGCTGACTCAGTGGGCTGGCATGGGCTCCACCCCTCCACTGAGTCTCGCTCTGCAGGTTGGTGTAGGTTCCTGGCTCCGCTGGCTGGTGCAGGGCTCTACACTACTGCAGATGCTGACTCTGCAGGCTGGCGTAGGCTCGGCCCCACTGCAGATGCTGGCTCCGCAGGCTAGCGCAGGGCTCCGCCCCACCAGAGACACAGACTCTGTGGGCTGGCACAGGGCCACCCCCACAACCGATGCTGGCTCTGTGGGCTAGCATGCACTCCGCCCCACCACAGACGCTGGCTCCATAGGCTGGCTCAGGCTCTTCCCCACCCCAGATGCTGTCTCCACGGATTGGTGCAGGCTCCTGGTTCTGTGGGCTGGCACAGTGCTCCGAGCCACAGTCAGTGCTGACTCCACAGGCTCCATGGCATGGGCTCTGCCCCTGCTGCCTCCACTGGCTCCGCACTGCTGCAACTGCTGTCTCTGTGGCACGGGCTCTGCCACCCCGCTCTCCACGCTAGTTCAAGGTGCTTCCTATGGTGGTCAGCTCCACCTCCTCTCCTCCCCAACAATGGAGGCTTGCTTCCCCTGTGGGACCAGATTTCCCCAGTTTCCTCTGTCCTGGCTTTATACTCCACAGTCCATAGAGTATTGCCCTCCCACTGCTTCCTGTGCTATCTCTGTGACCACCACCAACCTCAGCACTCTCCCAGGGATTAACCTCAGGAGTCTAAGTCTCAGCTCCCAGGCCTGGCCCGGCACCTCAGGCTGTGGTGTCTGTGCTGGTATTCAGTTCATCTGTGTGAGTCTCTAACTCCGCTTTTCCATTCTCAATCCAACTGCTGTGTTTTTCTCAGACTTTGAGGTCCCTCTAGCTCTGTTGATCATCGTTAGGTGGCTTCCCAGGGTATGGGTTCCTTTTCTTTTTCACAGCTCCCTCCCTGGTGTGCTGGTGCTGTCCTGATTCCTTTTCTCCTTCTCTCTCTCTCTCTCTCTCTTTTTTTCTTTTGTTCTACCCAGTTTTGTCAAGAGTTTCTTGCAGTTTTTGGAGGTTTAAATTCAGCATTCAGATGATGTTTTGTCCAAGTTGTTTTATATTTAGATGTGTTTTTTTGATGTATTTGTGGGAGAGGGTGAGTGTGACCTCTTACTCCTCTGCCATCTTGCTGCCATTTCTCCCCCCTTGGTTTTTGTTCCTCAGGATTGCTTTGGCAATTCTGGGTCTTTCATGGTTCCATATAAATTTTTGAATTGTTTGATCTAGTTCTATGAAAAATGTCCTGGGTAATTTGATAGGGATTGCATTGAATCTGTGATTGCTTTGGGTAGTATGGCCATTTTTACGATATTAATTTTTCCAGCCCTGGAGCATGGGATATCTTTCCCTTTCATTGACTCCTCTTTAATTTCCTTGATTAATATTTTATAGTTCTCAGCATATAAGTCTTCACCTCCTTGGTCATGTTTCTTCCTAAGTATTCAGTTTTTTGGGGTGTGATTTTAAAAGATATTATATTTTTTTATTCCTTTTCTAATATTTCATTATTAGTATACAGAAATGCAACCAATTTCTGAATGTTCATCTTTTGTCCTGCTACTTTGCTAAATTTGTTGATCAGTTCAAGCAGTTTTTGTGTGGAGTCCTTAGGGTTGTCTATATAGAGTATCATATCATCTGCATACAGTGACAACTTTATCTCTTACCTCTTCCAATTTGGATACATTTTATTTCTTTTTTTTGTCTGATTGCTGTGGCTAGGACCTCAATACTGTGTTTAATAAAAGTGGTGAGACTGGGCATACTTGTCTTGTTCCAGATTTTAATTTTTTTTTCTGTCTTTTTGCCTTATCGAGGGCTGCACCCGCAGCATATGGAGGTTCCCAGGCTAGGGCTCTAACAGGAGCTGTAGCCACTGTCCTTCACCACAGCCACAGCAACGTGGGATCTGAGCCGCATCTGCAACCTACACCACAGCTCACAGCAATGCCAGATCCTTAACCCACTGAGCAAGGCCAGGGATTGAACCCACAACCTCATGGTTCCTATTCGGATTCGTTAACCACTGAGCCACAAAGGGAACTCTTTGTTCCAGATTTTAGCAGGAAGGCTTTCAGCTTTTCTCTGTTGGGTATTATGACTTTTATTGTGTTAAGCAAAAATAAACCAATGGGACATAATCAAACTGACAAGCAAAGGAAACCATAAAAGAACAAAGACAACTTACAAAATGGGAGGAAATAATTTCAAACAATGCAACTGACAAGGGCTTAATCTCTAAAATATGCAAACAACTTATACAGCTCAACAGCAAAGAAGCCAACAATTCAACTGAAAAATTGGCAAAAGATCTTAATAGACATTTCTCCAAAGATGATATACAGATGGCCAACAAGCACATGAAAAAATGCTCAACATCACTGATTTTTAGAGAAGTGCAAACAAAACTGTAATGAGGCACCACCTCACACCAGTCAGAATGGACATCATTAACAAGTCTACGAATAACAAATGCTGGAGAGGGTGTGGAGAAAAGAGTACCATCCTACACTGTTGGTGGTAATGTAAATTGGTACAACTACTATGGAAAACAATATGCAGATACCTCAGAAAATAACATATAGAACTACCATATGACCCAGCAGTCCCACTCTTGGGCATATATATGGACAAAAACTTTCCTTGAAATAGACACATTCACCTGTATGTTTGTTGCAGCACTGTTCACAATAGCCAAGACATGGAAACAACCTAAATGCCCATCAACAATCCATATACATATATACACATACCACTCTTCTTAATTATATATATATATATATATATATGGGAATATTATTCAGCCATAAAAAATAACAAAAATAATGCCATTTGTGGCAATTTGGATGGAACTAGAGACTCTCATACTAAGTGAAGTAAGTCAGAAAGAGAAAGACAAATACCATATGATATCAGTTATATCTGGAATCTAATATATGGCACAAGCAAAACTTTCCCCAGAAAAGAAATGCACATACTTGGAGAACAGTCTTGTGGTTGCCAAGGGAAAAGGAGAGGGAGTGGGATGAACTGGGAGCTTGGGATTAATATTTTCAAACTATGCCATTTGGGGTGAATGAGCAATGAGATCCTGCTTTATAGCACAGGGAACTGTATCTAGTCACGTGTGATGGAACATGATGGAGGATAATGTGAGAAAAAGAATGTATATGAATATGTGTGTGTGTGTGAGACTGGGTCACTTTACTGTACATTAGAAATGGACAGAATACTGTAAACCAAGTATAGTGGAAAAAAATTAAAATAATTAATAAAAAAATGGCCGAGTAGCCTCCTGCCTATCAAAGACAATAAACTTTCGTATCTTCGAATCTTTTCCAACATTTCAAATCCATATCTTAATCACCTTTGGGGTAGTTATGGTGTTTCATTTTTTTCATAGTTTACACTTCAGAAGTAAAGGAAGTAAATATAAATTAAACAGAAATTGCCACCTTGACAAGTAGCTGTCCCCACCCCTTGTCCCATTGGTAACTGACTTTTTTATTTATTGTATCATGAATTTCCTATTCCTTTTTAATTGAAGTTTAGTTAAGTTACAATGTTGTGTTGGTTTCAAGTGTCTGACAAAGCAATTCAGTTTTCCTTGTGTGTGTACATATGTATGTACTTTTTCAATTTTTTTTTCCAATCATAGGTTATTACAAGATATTGAGTATAGTTCCCTGTGTTATACAGCAGGTCCTTGTTATTTATTTTATATATATAGTAGGGTGTATATGTTAATCTCTGACTCCTAATTTATCTCCCAACTTTCTGAGATCCTCTTTGGTAACCTTAAGTTTTTTTCTTCCTCCCTTCCTTCCTTCCTTCCTTCCTTCCTTCCTTCCTTCCTTTCTTTTTTGTCTTTTTTTAAGGCTGCACCCATGGCATATATAGAATTTCCCAGGTTAGTGGTGGAATTGGAGCTGTAGCAGCAGGCCTATGCCACAGCCGCAGCAACCCCAGATCTGAGCTGCATCTGCAACCTACAACACAGATCATGGCAATGCTAGATCCTTAACCCACTGTGCAAGTCCAGGGATTGAAGCTGCACCCTCATGGATAATAGTAGGTTTTGTTACCATTGAGCCACAATGCGAACTCCCCATAAGTGTGTTTTCTATTCCTGTGGGTCTGTTTTTATTTTGTAAATAAGTTCATTTGTTTATTTTTCTTAGATTTCATATGTGATATTTTAATATTTGTCTTTCTCTGTCTAACTTTACTTAGTATGATAATCTCTAGGTCCATCCATATTGCTGCCAGTGGCATTATTTCATTTGTTTTTATGGCTGAGTAATATTTGGTTGTGTGATATATATGTGTGTGTGTGTATATCTATCTATCCATATATCTGTTGTGTATATATATACACAAACACACACACACATATATACCACAACTTCTTTATCCATTCCTCTGTTAATGGGCCTTAGGTTGCTTCATTGTCTTGACTATTGTAAATAATGCTGCAATGAACATTGGGGTATATGTGTCTTTTCAAATTATGGTTTTCTCCATATATATGCCCAGAAGTGAGTGGGATTGCTTGATCATATGGTAGTTCTATTTTTAGTTTTTTGAGCATCCTCCACACTGTTCTCCATAGGGGCTACACCAGTTTTCATCCCTACCAACAGTGTAGGAGGGTTCCCTTTTCTCCACAGTCTCTCCAACATTTATTATTTGTAGAGTCTTGATGTTGGCCATTCTGACTGGTATAAGACAATACCTCATTGTACTTTTGATTTTCATCTCTCTGTATTTAGAAATATTGAGCATCTTTTCTTAAGCCTTTTGGCCATCTGTATGTCTTCTTTGGAGAAATGTCTATTTAGATCATCTGTCAACAAATAGCTTTTTATCATTATCGAACAGACATGAATTAATGGCAGGTATTAACTGAATTTTATACTTTGATGAGTATTTTTCATGATTATTAGTAAATCTTTCTCACTAGACTAATAATTTCAGGAAAGCAGGAAACACACACACACACATGCGCGCACACACACACATACACACATATACATATATGCTATATCCCCAGTGACAGGCACAAAGTAGTTATCTATAAATTTTGAAATAAATTCTCTTAATAGAGTAATGATGTTTTTACAGTTGTATAATTTCCAGGTTTTTTTTTTCAGTATATTCTTATTTCTATTTATGGACTTTTTCTTTATAATCTACATTTTATTTCTTTTGTAAATAAAAATATATTCTCATTTTTGGGGAGGATTCAGTAACTATAAACCCTATAAACAAAAATAATCATCTACCATGTCATAGTTTGCTGTTTACTATTTAAAAAAGAGGTGAAAATCCATTTTAATTGGATTTCTGGAAGTGTAGATGTTTCTCTTGAGATTTCTTGGTCTAACCACAGAGCTCTTGCCATTACATGAGATAAAGATTAATAAAACATTTTGTTTTTAAATTTCAGTCAGATATCTCAGGGAAAAGTGGTAAAAACCTCTTCACATTTTTTTCAATTTTAGTATCATTTTTGTAAGATCTGTTTAGGCAGCCACTCCCATCAAGAATCTTATAATTAGTTTTCATTCTGCCTTTCGATTTTTCCCACAGTGAAGCAAGAGTATTTTAAAGTAATACATAGCACTTACATTCTGTTCAGATTAATTTTGAGTCATCATTGGACTGTATGAAAACTTCAAGCAATTTGAAAAATGCTGCATAGGTAGCTAATGTTTTACTTTTGAACAGTTTAAAATTTGAAAATATATTTAATTTGTTTTCAAACACGGAATAAGAATTTGTTTCAATGTTAAATAAGTGAATTTACCTTCTAAGTTCAATAAAATATTATTTTTTGTTTAATTTTTGGCTTGGAAATTTGAGATGTTTTTAAAACTTTTTAATTAAAATTTTTTGCAATGATGCATTTAAGGATAAATTTATTTTAAATAATTTTGCCTTGTTCTCTATCCTTATTTTTTAAGCATAGAACTTTTTTCAGTTATGTTTTTGATTATATCTTTTGACCTTATTCAGTTATTTATTGGAACATCTAATTACCTTTTTACATTGTTGATTCTTCAAAAAATAAAGTGGTACAAGTATACAACTTAAAAAATCAAGTAGATCTAAAGGGCTTACATTAAAATCAGCAGTTCCTTGCCTCTTACCACTTTCAATTCCTTTCTATGCACAGCTCATTGAACTCTTTCAGCTATAAATTCTGTCTTATAACTCTGTGTTAGAGCAATATTTTTGTACTTCTCTTTTTTCATTTTTTAAAGTTTTATTGAAGTATAATTAATTTACAATGTTGTGATAATTTCTGCTGTACCACACAGTAATTCAGTTATACAAACTTCCATTCTTTTTCAGATTATTTTCCCATATAAAATATCACAGAATATTGGTTAGAGTTCTCTGTGATATACAGCAGATCCCTGTTGGCCAGTCATTCCATATACCACAGTATGCATAATTCAGTTCCAAACCCTCAGTCCATCCCTCCCCCCAGCCTGTCCCCTTTGGCAACCATAAGTCTGTTAACAAAGTCTGTTAGTCTATTTCTATTTGTCAGGTAAGTTATTTGCAAACATTTTTTTTTAAGCTTCCACATATAAGTGAAATCATATGATGTTTGTCTTTCACTGACTACCTTCACCTAGTATAGTAGTCTCCAGGTCCATCCTTGTTGCTACAAATGACATTGTTTCATTCCTTTCTATGACACACACACACACACACACACACACACACACAAAATGGAATGATAGTTATAAAAGGTAACATAAATATATATATATATCCCACATATTCTGTCAACATTTAGATTGCTTTGATGCCCTGGATATTGTAAATAATGCTACAATGAACATTGGCGTACATGTATCTTTTTGAATTATAGTTTTCTCTGGACACATGCATGGGTGTGGCATTGCTGGATCATGTAGTAGTTCTATGTTTAGGTTTATAAGGAACCTCCATACTGTTCTCCATAGTGGTTGTACCAATTTACATTCCCACCAACAGTGTAGGAGGATTCCATTTTCTCTACACAATCTTCAGCATTTATTGTAGACTCATATAAGTTTGTAGACTTTTTTTTTTTTTGTCTTTTTGCCTTGTCTAGGGCTGCACCCGCGGCATGTGGAGGTTCCCAGGTGAAGGGTCTAACAGGAGCTATAGCTGCCAGCCTTCGCTACAGCCACAGCAGTGCGGGATCCAAGCCGCATCTGCAACCTACACCACAGCTCATGGCAATGCCGAATCTTTAACCCACTGAGCAAGGCCAGGGATCGAACCCGCAACCTCATGGTTCTTAGTCGGATTCTTTAACCACTGAGCCACGACGGGAACTCCAACTTATATAAGTTTGTAGACTTTGTAATGGTGGTCATACTGGTTGGTATAATGTAGTCCCTCATAGTTGTTTTCATTTGCATTTCTCTAATAATTAGTGAGGTTGAGCATCTTTTATGTGCTTTTTATCCATCTGTATGTCTTCCTCATACAATTGTCTATCTATTTAGATCTTCTGCCTATTTTTGATTGGGTTCTTTGCCTTTTTACCTTTGAGTTGAAATGAGTTGTTTATATATTTTGGAGATTAAGCCTTTGTCATTTGCATCATTTGAAACTGTTTTCTCCCATTCTGTAAGTTGTCTTTTTTTTTTAAATGGTTTCCCTTGATGTGCAAAAGCTTGTAAGTTTGATTAGTCCCTATTTGTTTGTTTATTTCTATTGCCTTGAGAGACTGACCTAAGAAAACAATGCTATAATTTATGTCCCTCTGTGTCTTTTGTAACCACCTTTTAAAGTCTATTTTGTCTGATATGAGTCATACTACTTCAGGTTTCTTTTAATCCCTTCTTTTTGCATGGAATATCTTCTTTAATCCTCTCACTTTCAGTTTGTATGTCTCCCAAGAACTGAAGTGAGTGCCTTGAAAACAGCATATATATGGGTCTTGTTTTTGTATCCATTCAACTAGTCAGTGTCTCTTGGTTGGAGCTTTCAGTCCATTTCATTTAAGGTAATTATTGATATGCATGTTCTTATTGCCATTTTATTAATTGTTTTGAATTTGTTTTTGTTGGTCTTTTTTCTTCCCTTTTCTTATTCTCTTCTCTTGTGGTTCAATGACCATCTTTAGTGTTGTTTTTGGATTTCTTTTGCTTATTTGCATGTTTATCTATTATAGATTTTTGGTTTGCAGTTACCATGAGGTTTCCCTGATAAACTGTGTCAACCAGAAACAAAAACATGCCAGAGGTCTTACATAAGAAAATAGTTTATTTGGAGGTTTAAGAATTGCAATTTGGCAGACACAGATTTGGGTAACCCTGAAAAAGTGTCCTGAGGAAGAATCAGGGGCTTTTAAAGACTTGTGGTTATTAAAAGCTACCTGGCAAGAATTGATTGATTCTGATGAAAGTCAGAAAACATTTGTACTTAATGCATCTGAATTGTTTTAGGGTGGGGTCTGAGTAGATAGACTGCCATGATTTGTTTTAGGGTAAGCGTCCAATAAATATCTTTAGTTTCTGGCAGGTGTTCTAGTCAACTTCATCAGGTCAAAGGCCAGATTCCTTCCAGTCCGAGATATGTGCATTAGTCATACTTCCTTAATGGCCTCCTGGCTCCATTTTAGAGATCTTTTTTCTCAATGTTGACTCCGTTTTTTATTTTTCTCTCCCAGTTGTAAGATATCATTCCTCAGTCTTTTGGCATCCATTGTGACTGCTGTTAAAAATTCTGATTGCTATTGTTCCCAAATGCAAGTTTGTTTGCTCAGCCCACAGTGAGGCCAAACAAACAAACCTTTGGAGCAGAGGAAATTTTATTACAGGGCTAAGCAAGGAGATGGGTGGCTCATGCCCCCAAACCCCTGAACTCTTCAAAGGGTTTCAGCAAAGCACTTTCAAAGACAAGGTGAGAGAGTGGAGTGGTTGGTTTATTCTTATAACTGTCCACGTAAGTCAGGATTCAGATCATGGTGTTCCTTTAAACCTCCAATAAGACAAATGTAATTCTCTGTTCTGCAACTTTTTATTTCTATATGAATGGACTCTTAGGGGTCAGAGCCCTGAGAATAAGATATCCTGTATATTTCAGGCATATAGGAAACATTCTTTTACAAAAGGTGCATGGCCAGCATTACTAATCATAGGAAATGGAATAGATCTAATATGGAGTCAGATTTGTTTTTCCCTATTATCCTATCATGATTCCTTTTGCTTTGATTGTGTTTTGGTACTTTTTTTCCATTATTTTCTGGAAGCTTTTATAACTTCCTTTCATAATTTCATTGTTCTGAAATTTTTTATTTCATTCATTAGCCTAGTCATTCTGAGAAATTTTCACATGAATAATTTATTTTCTCTCTAATTTCTCTGTTCTTTATTTCAGAGGTATGGTATGGGGGTGAAATTTCTTAATTGTTGGATTTTGGACTTTCCAGATTGATCTTCTGATATTATCATAGTTTATCTTATCTCTTTCATGTTCTTTTCTAAGAGATTTACTTGGCTTTATGTGGTAGCACTTCTGATATTTAATTTCAATTCTATTTTAATTTAAAGACCTGTTTATTATTATCTTTCTTAATAATAATTCTGTTCATCTGTTTTTAATTTATTAATTTTACACACTGTCTTCTCTTGATTCTGAATATATATATATAGATATAGATATGTATACTCAATTTTTATTTGTTCTCTACTCTGCACTTGGTTTCTTCCTTCCTTCCCTGCTTCCTTTCTTCTTTACTCATTGCAGTTTTGTTTTGAATTCCTATGATTTCTCCTTTTTACTTTGAAGACATTCTCTAAATAACAGCTGATCTTGAGCTTTCCACTCATATTCCAGCATTAAAAATCTCATTGGAAGCTGATTGCCTTTGTGAAAGAGTGAGCTTCTTCTTTCTTCTTCTTCCTCTTCTCCTCCTCTTCCTTCACCTCCTTCTCCCCCTTCTCCTCCCCTTTCTCATTCTCCTTCTTGCCACACTTGCAGCATATGGAAATTCCTGGGCCAGAGATAAAACCAGGCCACAGCAGTAACCCAAGCTGCTTCAGTGACAATGGTGAATCCTTAATCTAGTGTGCTACAGGGTAACTCCCAAAGAGTAGGTTTCTTATTGGAAGATTAACTAACTGCACAGTGAGTAGGAAGAAAGCCAGCCTTTTGATTGAAGAATTGTAAGATCCTGCTTTGAGGATTTTTCTCAGGCTGGGTAGGTACACCTAGGAAGCTCTCTTTTCCAGCTTCTTGTGGCAGGATGCAGAGAGAAGATCTTTACATATAATTTCTAGATAAGAGAAGGAGAAGGATTCCTAAGAGTGTGTAGTATATACACTTCTTGGCATCTCATTTTCACTCCTGTACACCCTCTTGCTTTCTACTATGCTCTTGTCACGAAGTCTGAAGACTTTCAGAGAAGATGCAACTGTTGTCCTGCCAGTGTGTGGGGATGTGAGAAATAACCCTATGCTCTGGACACAGAGAAGGGGACCTTGGATGTTCCAGCGGCCTTGTATAAAATTTTCCAATTAATCTCTAACTTTTCAGTCCTCATCTATCCCACTTTTTTGGTACCCAGTACCTCTAATATTTAAGACTCTTAAAGATTTTGGGGCAAATTGTCTCCAGTGTAGATTTTTAAAGAAAAATCATGAAGAATAGCTACATTGTCTTCTACTTAAACAATAGGGGAAACATTCCTAACCCATAATTACATGGATAAGTTATCTATATCTGTGGCCTTCATCTGTATTTAATATTGAACAGAAAGTTTGTAGATAACTGATAATCCTTAAGCAGTATCCAAATATTCAGTGGGTTAAACTAAGTGATTTTACTAAATAAAGAATGGCTGGTTTAGTTATTGGTATTAATTAACTCACCGCATATTTATTATATACTCACAGTATTCCAGGAATTAGGCATATAAAATTTGCTGATGTCTAATCAAATGAAAATCATGCTCTTTATTAGTCCCAGTGAGCAAGTAGGAACAAGTAGGCCATATAGCATCTGCTAACCAACCTGATGAAAGGGAGGTACATTTATTACATTCACACAAATAAATCCATGAAAAGAAAATTTTTTCAGAATATCAATCCATAGAATATATGTTTTTACAAAAGTCTGTCCCATTTTAAAAGCATTTATTGTGTACTATGCACAATGTTTTGTGCATTTTGAAGAGTATAAAACTGAGCATCAAACATATTAAAAAATGTGCCCAATATTAACTCTAAGGTGCTGTCTGCTTTTCCTACTGCACCATAATACTGGTACTATTATTCTAGCACAATCAAAGAAAACTCAGAAATACTTTGTCTGATGAAGTTTTCCTACTAGATACTTCATTTACATCTTTATAACACATAATTGGCTTTCTATTTTAATTTTCTTTTTTTGTCTATAACAGCAGTTACAACAGAAACCATCTAAAATGTATACTCAAACAGGCCCCAGTGAAACGTAAAAATAAAATTTTAATGTGTTTTCTTTATATCTACCCCCTTTTCCCCTCTAACCACCTAATTTCAGAGATGCTGAGTTTTCTTTTTACAAAGTTTTGAGACTGATGTTTTGTTGTAGAAGTTTTGCATAGCATTAAGAGTTTTGAACGAAAAATATCAGGAAGTATTGTTTTTGCCCTTCTTAAAACAGTAAGCAATGACCACACAATTATTTTTGCATTATATTAGAAACAATCTTCAGAATCTTACTTCATTCATATTGAACAGGACCTACCATACTTGGTTAATAAATGAAAATTATGCATATAACATTACTGTTTTAAATTTAAATAAAACTATATGAAGCTGCCATTTAAAATAATGTTCTGTAAAAGGCAAAAAGATCTCCTGACTTCCCCCTAAAATATTTACTAAGACATAAAGATGATCAGAATATGAAATAATACTGAAAATTAAGCAGGAAATCACTATTGCCAGCATTCACTCATAGGAAAATTTCCCTAACTGTAAAGTTTTATATTTAAATTTGATGTTCAGTAAGTAGGTGGTATTCAAGGTACTGGGCCCACTGAGGTTTAAAGAACTACAACACTTACTCCCTGTCTCTAAAAGCTTATAAGCCATTTGTAAGTATAAATTGTAGAACTCCAAAGCTTTCAGCACATTGATAAAATAGTGTACACAGACTCTGCAGAGAGAAGAGTTAGAGTCAGACAAAGAAACTTTTAAGAAGAAATTGAGACTTGAGTTGGTCTTTAAGGAAGGGTAGCGCTGACTATATTTTAGTAAAGGTGGATGAGAACATAGTTAAGGAGATAGGAATAATCATGGTCTACATTCAGTTCCTCAAGTTACTGTAAATATGTTTCCTGTTGAAAAGGAGCATTTGTTTCTTCTTACATGAAACTTGTTAGCAGTGAACATATTTTAATTTGATGGTATTTCTGTGGAATGATATGAAAACTTTATTATAAAGTATTCTTGTAATCAAAACCTGTGGAAGAAAAGGAAAGGAAGAAGGATTCAACTGAGGGAAAAGTTGGTCCTGATACAGCTTTATTGAATGTCTTAGCCAACCCCATAGGCTGCTCTGAAGTGAGAAGACATTTCTTAGTCCTTGATGTGGTAGGAGGCCAGGATGAAACCTACCCTAAAAAGGAGGTGGGACCGTAGTTGAGACAGCATTCTCAAGCTAAGGGCAATTCATTGAAAGTGCTGAGATCTGCGAACTGTTAACAGTCTTCCAGTTTCTGGAGGAATAAAATTTTTAGTCTTAAAGAAACATCTAGCCAGTACCTCAAAGCATCTACTGCAGGAAGTGAAGCCATTTGATGGAGATCTGGATGTTCAAAGCACTGTTTTTTCTTTTCTTTTTTAAAATTATAGTTGATTTACAGTGTTTCTTCAAGTTCTGTTGTACAGCAAAGTGATTAAATCACACACATTTCCCTGTACTATACAGTAGGGCCCCACTGCTCATCCATTTGAAATATAACAGTTTACAACCAAAAAAAAAATCCCAAAATGCTCATCCATCCCTCTCCCTCCACCTTCCACCCTGGGAACGCCAAGTCTGTTCTCCTTAGTCATGATCTGTTTTTGGTTTTTTTTCTTTTTCAGATAGGATCATCTAGTCCATATTTTAGATTCTACAAATAAGCAGTATCATATGGTATTTATCTTTTTATTTCTGGCTTACTTCACTTAGTATGAGAATCTCTAGTTCCATTCATATTGCTGCAAATGGCATTATTCTTTTTTATGGCTCAGTAGTATTTCCTTGTGTATATATACTGCATCTTTTTAATCCAATCATCTGTCGATGGACATTTAGGTTGTTTCCATGTCTTGGCAATTGTAAATAGGACTGTGATGAACATAGGGGTGCATGTGTCTTTTTCAATGAAAGTTTCATCTGGATATATGCCCAAGAGTGGGATTGCTGGATCTTTTGGTAGTTCTATATTTACTTTTCTGAGGTACCTTTGTACTGTTTTCCACAGTGGTTGTACCACTTTACATTCCCACCAACAGTGAAGGAGGGTACCTTTTTCTCTATACCCTCTCTGGCATTTGTTATTTGTTGACTCGTTAATGATGTCCATTCTGGTCATGAAGTGTGAGGTGGTACCTCACTGTAGTTTTGACTTGCATTTCTCTGATAATTAGTGATGTTGAGCATTTTTTTGTGTGTGCCTATTGGCCGTCCATATGTCTTTTTTGGAGAAATGTCTATTTAGATCTTCTGCCCATTTTTCTGTTGGGTTGGAGTAAAAGTATGGATCACCCAGGCTACATCATTAGTCTCCAAGGGCCACTGTTTTTTCATCATAATAAAGAGGAACCATGGGTCCTATATTAGTTTGCTTGGTCTGCCATAACAACAACAACGACAACAACAACAACAACAACAAACCAGATAAGTGGCTTAAACAAAACAGTTTATTTTCTTACCATATTGTTCATCAATTAAAAAAAATTATTGAAGAATAGTTGATTTACAATGTTTGGATAATTTCTGCTGTACAATACAGTGATTCAGTTATACATGTACACAAGTCCATTCTCTTTCAAATTCTTTTTTCACATAGATTATTGCAGAATATTGGGTAGACTTTCTGTGCTATACAGCAGGTTCCCATTGGCCAATGCTTACCATTATTCAGGCTAAAAGTCCAAGGCTAGTGTTACAAGCAATTTAGTTTCTGGTGAATGATTTCTCACTTGCAGATACCCACCTTCTTGCTGTGTTCTTTCCTCAGAATGTCAGTGTTGAGGAAGAGCTCTCTGATGCCTCTTCTTATAAGAACACTGATCCTATCAGATTATGGCTCCACCTTTATGACCTCATTTAAACTTAATTACTTCCCTAGAGACCCCATCTCCAAATAGAGTCACACTGGAAATAGAGTTTCAACATATATACTTGGGTAGGGGTTGGAGAAGTGGCACATAAACATCTATAGCAATATCAGTTAACTCAGATTTTCACATACATTTCCTTTCAAAACTGGAGAAATATAAATTATAAATTATTTCTGCTGCCCTAAGTTGGTGTTTTTTTTTTTTTTTTCAGCCTGTCAGTACTCGTACTGAGACACCTCAGGCCAAGCAGATAGCCAGGTAGACACACATCCCTAGCAGGTAAGCTGCCTTAGGACCCCCTGAATCCTAGATTCCCTGGGACCAGCAGATGGACACTAGTCCCAGGGCTACTGGGGGACTATAGCCCACAATGTCAGGATCCAGCCCATCCAAGAGCAGACTGGCTCCAGCCCAGAGAGCTCTTCTGCCTGGCCCTGATCATCAACCAGTCAACAGCAGCTCTGTGACACCTTGTCTTCCTTATCCAGCCACCCCAGGATATTGCTCAACCCACTATTGGGAAGATACCAGCTTTAAGACCCACAGACCACATACCAGCCATGTAAGGAAATGACCTTGCCCACAAGTAGGCTGACTCCAGCTCTGGGATCCCCAAAGCTCTACAGTTTGAGACCCCAGAGACCATCACTGGGTTGGCACTAGACCTGGAATCACCTGGACCCCAGCCTCACCAACTAGCATGTTGAAACCAAAACAACTTGGACTCCTCAACTAGCTGTCTGAGATCTGGCCCCATTTACCAGCAGGCTGACACTAGCTTAAAGACACCATGAATCCTACAACTGGCCATGTCAGGATCCAGCTTTGCCTACCAGGAGGCCAACACAAGTGTGGGATCACTGGTCCTGCAATCAGCCACCCTAGGACCTAGCTCCACCCAACAGTGGGCCAGCACTATCCCTAGAACTACCTGAAGCTCCATAACAACTGCCTCATGACCCACCAACAGCTAGCAGCCTCTGAAGAAGCCCTGACCACCAGACAAACCAGGGGTCAGCCATTCCTGTGAGACTGATCACAACAGTCAGCCCACCACAACAGAAGGGTCCATGCCACACACATAGAGGACATTGCCAGAATATATAGCTCTGGTGACAAGAGGGGAGTGCATTGCTGGGATATGTAGGATTTCTCCTACATAAGGCTACTTTTCCATGATCAGGAAACATAACCTGTCAAAAACATAGAAATAAAAACAATAAATTATGTGAAATGAGGCAACAGAGGAATATGTTCCAAGTGAAGGAACAAGATAAAACGCCAGAAGAACTAAGTGAATTGGAGATAAGCAGTCTACCTGATAGAGTTCAAGGTAGTGAGCATAATGATGTCAAAGAACTTGGGAGAAGAATGAAAAACGACAGAGAAAATTTTAACAAAGTATTAGAATATATAAAGAAGGACCAAACAAAACTGAAGAATATAATAACTGAAGTAAAAAATACACTAGAAGGAATAAATAGTAGATTAGATGAGACAGAGGAATAGATCAGCAAGCTGGAAACAGAGTAGTGGAAATCACTCAAGTAGAGACACACAAAAGTAAAGAATTTCAAAAGATGACAGTGTAAGAGATCTCTGGGCAACATCAGACATACTAACAGTTACAATATAGGAATTACCCAAAGGAGAAGAGAAAAAGAAAGAAGCTATCACTTAGAGTAGAAGGAGAAATGAACTGTTTTACAGACAAACAGAAGATAAAAGAGTTCAGCACCACAAACCAACTTTATGAAAAGTTTTATTTTTTTATTTTTTTTGCCTTGTGTCATTTTATGGCCGCACCTGCAGCATGTGGAGGTTCCCAGGCTAGGGGTCTAATTGGAGCTGTAGCCACTGGCCTGCGCTGCAGCCACAGCAACGCAGGATCCGAGCCGCGTTGGCAACCTACACCACAGCTCACGGCAACGCCGGATCGTTAACCCACTGAGCAAGGCCAGGGATTGAATCTGCAACCTCATGGTTCCTAGTTGGATTCGTTAGCCACTGCGCCACGATGGGAACTCCAACTTTATGAAAAGTTTTAAAGGGACTTATCTAAGTGAAAAAGAAAAGGCCACAATTAGAAATATGAAAATTATGAAAGAAAAAAATCTCATTACCAAAGTCAGGTATACAGTAAAGGCAGTAAATCAGGCACCTATAAAGCTAGTAGGAAGGTTAAAAGACAAAAGGAATAAAGTCATCTATATCCATAGTAAGTAGTTAGGTGATACACAAAAGAAAGTAGTATATGGTGTCATAGACAGTAAACATCAGGGATCAGGGACAGGCAATAAAAGTTCTGAGTTATTAAAATGTGTTCATACTTAAGAAATCAGCAACTTAAAAGCTATATATATCATATATATGTATGTGTGTGTGTGTGTCTGTATAAATGGCTTTATATAAAATATCATGGTAACATAGTAACCACAAACCAAAACCTATAATAGATACACAAAAAAAGAGAAAGGAATTCTAGCATAACAATAAAGATAGTCACCAAATCGCAAAGGAAGAGAGCATAAGAATAAAAAAGGAAGGAAACAAGTCTTAGTAAATTTAAGAAGATTGAAATCATATTAAACATCTTTTCTGACCAAAAAACCCCCACTATATTACAAGAAATCAACTATAAGAAAAAAACTGCAAAAATGAAACACATTGAGGCTAAACAATATGTTATTAAGGGACCAATGGCTCACTGAAGAAACCAAATAGGAATTTTTTTATAAAGCTGGAGACCAGTGAAAATGATATCACAACAATCCAAAATCTGTGTGGTTCAGGAAAAAAAAAAAAAGATCTTAGAAGCACTTTAATAGTGGAACAATCCTACCTCAGGAAACAAGAAATATCTCAAACAACCTGCCTTACACTTAAAAGAACTAGGAGAAGAACAAATAAAACCCAAAGTTAGTAGAAGAAAAGAAACAATAGAGATCAGAGTAAAAATAGATAAAGACTAAAAAAATAAAAAAGATGAATGAAACTAAGAGGTGTTTCTTTGAAGAGATTAAAAGAAATTATAAACATTTAGCCAATCTTATCTGGAAAAAAAGAGAAAGTGGCCAGATAAGAAATGAGAAAGAAGTTATGGGGAGTTCCTGCTGTGGCCCAGTGGAAACTTGACTAGTACCCATGAGGGCACAGGTTCAATCCCTGGCCTTACTCAGTGGGTTAAGGATCCAGTGTTGCCGTGAGCTGCAGTGTAGGTCACAGGCATGGCTTAGCTCTGGTATTGCTGTAGCTGCGGTGTAGGCCAGCAGCAGTAGCTCCAGTTCGACCTGTGACTTCCGAACTTCCGTATGCTGTGGGTGCTGCCCTGAAAAAAAACCGAAAAGAAAAAAAATAAGTTATGATTGACATCATAGAAACACCAAAGATTATAAGCTGTTACTATTAACATTATATACCTTCCAGGATAAAATGGATATCCTAGAAGAAATGGACAGATTCCTGGAAATATACACTCTCCCAAGGCTGAATCAGGAGGAAATAGAAAACGTGAACAGAGTAATTACCAGTAGTGAAATTGAACCGGTAATCAGAAAACTTTCAACAAACCAGAGTTCAGGACCAGAAGTTTCAGAGGTAAATTCTACCAAAAATTTAGAGAAGAATTAATTCCTATCTTTCTCAAACTACTCCAAACAGTTACAGAGGACTGCTTTTTTTTTTTTTGCTTGATTTAATAAAGCTAACATTATCCTGATACCAAAACCAAAGATATTACAGAAAAAAGACAGTTAAAGGCCAGTACCACTGATGATCATAGATGTAAAAGTCCTCAACAGAATATAAGACTCTGAATTTAAAAATGAATTTAAACCATCATAACCATAATCAGGTAGAATTTATCCCAGGGTTGCTAGGACGGTTCAGTATCCATAATGCAATCAAGGTAATATGCCATACTAACAAACTGAAGAATAAAAACCAATGATTATCTCAGTAAATGCAGAAAAACTTTTGACCAAACTCAACATCGATTATGATAAAAATTCTCAGAAAAGTGGCTGTAGAGGAAACATATCTTAACATAATAAAGGCTATAATGACAGGATCATAGCTAACATACTAATGGTGAAAAGCTGAAATCGTTTCCTCTTATATCAGTAACAAAACAAGGGTTCCCATTTCTGGCCACTTTTATTCAACTTAGTATTATTTGGAAGTCCTAAAGCAACAATCAGACAAGAAAAAGAAATAAAAGTAATCTAAATTGATATGGCAAAAGTAAAACTGTCTTTGTTTGCAGATAAAATACTATACCTAGAAAATTCTAAATATGTTACCATAAAGTTAATAGAACCCATCAATGGTTTTTATGAAGATTCAGGATACAAAATTAATAAACATAAATATGTTGCATTTCTATACACTAGGGATCAACTATCAACAGCAGGAGTTTAAAAACAGTCCCATTTACTATGCCATGAAAAAGAATGAAATACCTAGGAAGTGAAAACTCTGCAGTTTAAAATTTATATGATGTTTATGTAAGAAGGTAAAGATGACACAAACAGATGGAAATATATACCTTGCTCATGAATTGGAATATTATTGTAGTGGCCATACTATGAGGGCAGTCTACAGATACAATACAATTCTTACAAAATACCAAGGGTATTATTCAGAGAACTAGAAAAAATAATTCTAAAATTTATATGAAAATGTAAAAGGCCCTGAATAGCCAAAGTAATCTTGAGGAATAAAGAGTAAAACTGGAGAAATCACGCGTCCCAATTTAAAACTATACTTCAAAGCTACAGTAATCAAAACAATCTCATACTTGCATGCACATAGACACACACACACACGTGCGCGCACACACACAGTCACATAGATCAGTGAAAAAGAATAGTGAACACAGAAACTGAATTATATTGGCAATTAATCTACAACAATGGAGGAAAGAATATACAATGGAGAAAAGACAGCGTCTTCAGTAATTGGTATTGAGAAATCTAGACAGCTACTTGAAAAAAAATCAAACTGGACTTTTTCTTGCACCATATATAAAAATATTGTCAAAATCACTAAGCACCTACATGTAAGACCTGAAATAATAAAACTTCTAGAAAAAAGTATAGGCAGGCAGTATGCCCACTGACATCAGTCTTGGTGATACTTTTTGGATATTTCTCTTCAAGGGACAAGGTACACAATAGCGAAAATAAACAAATGGGAACATACCAAACTAAAGAAAAAACAGCAAAGAAAACTATCAACAAAGTCTGCCCACTGAATGGGGGAAGATATTCGTAAATGATGTATCTTATAAGGGATTAATAGCAAAAATATTACAAAACTCATATAACTCAACATTGTAAAAGTGAACAATGCAATTAAAAAAAAGAGCAGAATACCTGGATAGACATTTTTCTTAATAAGACATTCAGGTGGCCAACAGGCATATGAAAAGTTGCTCATCTTCATTAATCATCAGACAACAAATACCAGGTGTCAGCAAGTATGTGGAGAAAGAAGAAATCCTAGTGCACTGGTGATGTTAATGTAAAATAGTGTAGCTATTGTGGAAGACTTATGGAGGTTTCTCTAATTAAAAATTAGAACTGTCATATGATCCCACAATTTCTGTCCTAAGTATTTGGAGAAAATGAAAACACTCATTTTGCACCCCAATGTTCGTTACAACATTATATACAATAGCCAAGGTATGGAAGCAACCTAAGTGTCCATTTCCAGATGAATGGATAAAGAAAATGTGACATACCTATAAAATGGAATACTACTCGGTCCTAAAAAATAATAAAAATCTTGCCATTTGTGACAATACAGATGAACCTAGAATGTATTGCGCTAAGTGAAATGAGTCAGAGAAAGAAAAATACTGTCACTTTCACATGGAATCTAAAAACTAAACAAATGAATAAACATAATAAAACATAAACAGTCATAGATACGGAGAAGAAAAAGTATAGGGGAAGGGGTGTGGAGGAGGAGAAAAATAGGTGAGGAAGATTAAGAGGTAAAAACTTCCAGTTAAAAACTAAATGTCACCAGTATGAAATGTGTAGTGTGGAGAATAATAGTCAATAATTATGTAACATCTTTGTATGGTGAGAAATGATAATTAGATTTAATATGTTATCACTTTGAAATATATAGGATCTTCAAATCACTGTATTGTGTAACAGGAACTAAAATAGGGTTGTAGGTCAAATATAACTTCAAATATACTTCAAAAACCAACAAACAAGAAACATAAAAAGATAATATTTGTTGTTACCAGAAATGGGGGTGGTACAGAGGGGGATTTAGACACAGTCAAAAGGTACAAACTTCCAGTTATAAGATAACTAAGTACTGTGGATGTAGTGTACACAATAAATAGATTAACAGTGCTGTTTATAGTATATGAAGTTGTTAAGAGAGCAAATCCAAAGAATTCTCATCACAAAGGAAAATTCTTTCTGTTGCTTTAATTTTGTATTGATATGATGGATGTTCATTAAGCTAATAGTGGTATTATTTTGCAATGTATGTCAGTCAAATCATCATGCTGTGCACATTAAATAGTACTGTATGTCAATTATGTTTTAAAATTGGAAGAAATAAAGAGGTGTGTGTTTTTGTTTCTTTTTTTTTTTTTACGCTTGAAGAGAAACCAAACAGATAAGCCACCAAAAGTAACACTATTTCCCCCTCTTTTTAATCAATCTTATGTGAGTTTTTTTCCTGCATTGCCACTTTGCAAGTTACATAGGGTGGCCTGGGGTAAGCTTTTCGATGATTAAGTGCCTGATTGAAGAATTGCCATGCTTGGGGCTGAATTCTACTCAAGGCAGGTACATTTTCTTTTAGGCGGAATATAGAGAAGCAAACTAGTTTGGGATAACTTCAACATGCCAAGGAATTTTAGTCCAATTTTCTTCCCACCAAAACTTATTGCAAATAATAATTATCCATTCATTTACTTAGTAAGTATATTTTAAGTGACTACCATGTACCCCCTGCATTTCATTTTATGCTTATTTACCACCTGTCCCCATTCATAATTACTGAGATACCTTATGAAAATTAGAGCAGTCATAAATAGTTCTTATGTTTATTTTCAAATTACAAATGAGCACTTATTATTAATCAGTGCCAATATTAAAAAGCTTTCTTTTGTTATGTATAATGTGAAATTCCTAGAGTTGTATTTGGAAATAACAGTAATTTGCTCTATCTTTCAGCAGTGGAGGACAGGCTACAAAACATTCAGTTCAGCTGAGAGATGGTTTTGGAAAATGGCTTTTTGTGATTATAAATGATTGGATTAAATAAAATCTTTTATAATCATATACATCACAGTATGCCTCCTAATATTTGACCTTCTGATAATTATCAATCAAATGCTCTGCTTAGCTCTTAATGGACTGAGAGGAATTCACTACTTAAAAGAAAATAGAGCTCTTTTTTTTTCCTTTTGAGTTATTTATATGAGAGTGCAATGTAGAGAAACAGCCATTCCTTTGTTATTTTGATATAAGAGGAAGGGAGGTTGAAAAATCCTACACTGTAAATAGTAAAGAAATATTTTATAGTATTTTTGGGAGGTGAAGGGAACGTTCAGATAATGGATGAGAAATTGAGATGAGGAAGTGGAGTAAACATTTTTACACTACAATAGTCTCATATTTATTCAGCTTTCCATGTTCTATGTGGTTTTAACTCATCTTTTGTTTTCAGCAGTTTATAGATAGTAATAATAGATAAGGTTTTGAGAGTATCTCCTAAGCCTGATCCTACTGGCAAGCTATTCATAAAATCCACAGCCCACTTCCTTTTTGGCATAGCATTGAGGATCAAATCACATTTTAATCTCCTGTTTCTGGAATATTTCAGCTAGAAGGTAGAGCACAGCTCCACTATTATCTTCTGTGATAGCTTTATGTGTTTTTTAGAGGATGATGACCAGTAGAATTTCTTTTCTTCGTTTCCTTATATTGTCAACTTTCAAAAATTCTCAGTAGAAATATGTGACTTGTCACCTTTGGGCACTAAAAATATCCTCCCATTGAGCATGGGATATATCTAGTCATTCTTCTTAAATGGAATTTGGCCTGAGGGTTAAAACAATCACTTTAAGTTCATCTTTTGTGACACTTATAGGAACCAGTCAGAATTCAGTCCCGCTTGAGGATGTTTCAAAGACCATATCAATTGTAAACACTCATATTTGTTTGTAGTGTAAATGGATATTTGATAAACTGTGTGTTATGCTCTGATATCTGTGTATCAGTGTATCTCTGTGTGCTCTTTCAGGTAGTATATCAGTCAGAGAGTAACATACTATGTAACCAATTTCTTTAGTTTGTGGAACAGAAATAAAGTACAGAAATTACTGGGAGCCAGAACAATAAAAGAGAGTATAGAAGAGATAGAGTAAGAGTAAATCCTTAAACAATAGAATTATTTATCCTTAGAATGAGGGTACAAACTACATATGGAAGTAGGACTAATTATGTTGTATTTCAGAAGCCATGAGAAGATTGCCCTACTTTTGAATTGCCTAGAAGTGGTACAATGAAAACAGGGCCTGTCTTTATCTAATCATTTTACTTGTCATACCCGGAGTGGGCCCTATGGTAAAACAGGCTCTCAAGAGGTATCTGTTGCATGAATGACTGGATGTAATTCAAATAAGTGGGTCAAGATTATATTCTGATCACCTTTAGATAAATATTTGACTTTGTACAAGAAGCTTGTAAGTCATTTCATGCAACTGACCACTTGCCCTTTTCCACCTGACAGCCAGATACACTAGTGACTCGGTGTTCAATATTTTTTTTTTTTCAGCTACAGTCCTACAGCCTCAAGCAGACAATGCCATTTTGCCATGATGAGAATCATGTACAAACTAGTGTTTTCTTTGATTGAACTTTTGAGTGTGAGAGGTTACTGATATCCAGAGCTTAGAGCAAAATCCAAAAAGAAACAGAAAAGACATGGACAAAAAAGGGATTCACACAGTAAGACATTTTCTATTGTTCTGTGCTTTACACATCTTCTCACAGCAAAAACGTGCTTAGAAGCCAAATTGTTACTTCCTTGGAAAAGATTTTGTTAGCCAGGGGAGCACAAGGTGGGTCAATATAAATATACTGTGAGCTGGCTGGTATTCTGAACCATGTCTAAATTTCATACTCAAGGCAGGTGTGGAAGCAGATTTGAATTTCTCTGATTCAGGTGCAACAGTCAGAAAATATTACATCTGCCGTAATCTTTGTAAGTTTAACAACCCACCAGAGGAAAATTACTGTAATAGATCCTTAACTGTTCCCTATGATGGATCTGCTCCAATTCTTTCCCCAGACTGTCATCATATGTGTGGTTAGAAAAGAGGAATCTGGATCCCTAGCAGGTTAAGGATCTGATGTTGTCATTGCTGAGGCACAGGTTCTATCCCTGGCCCAGGAACTTCTGCATGCTACAGCCATGCCTGGGGGGCGGAGAAGGGTGGGAGAATCTTTCACTGGCCCTATTTGAAATCCTTCAAAGTATCCTATGGCCTTCAGTGTAACATCTAAAGTCACTAAGAACAGAGTACAAAACTCAATCAGCCGCCACTCATCACCCTTCCTTCCTTTTCTTAAATGAGATTCTATTGAGTATCCACTATATTCAGGAACTAGGCTCATTGCCAAGGATCTAGTAATGAATAAGGAATATAGATCTGCAGGGTAATCTACCCCCACTCCTCAGCCCTAATCTAAAAAATGTTTATATGGGGCCCTTTTTGCACAATAATCTTTGTGCCTGACTCTCCTTTTCACTAGTTTTGCTTAATTCCTCTTGTTCTTAGAAATCTACCTGGGCCCCTGTCCACCTGTTCTTCTTTGGTGCCTGAGTGCCAGATACACACAACCACATTTCTACAGCACACTTGTGTTTTTCTCTCTGTAGCCTTTGTGTGACATGATTTTCTCTGAGAAGGAAACTGAATTTTTCGTCTTTCCCTCTGGCAATTTACATGATGCCTACCACATAGTAGGTACTTAATAAACCTTAGTTTCCCTTTTGTATTATCTTAGAACTTTCTTGATCAAATCTTATTTTTTCAGACTATTACTTTGATGATGCGGATTTTATTTGCTCCCTTGGCAGACATTTCTCCAGAATCTAGTCAGTGTCTGTCATTACGTGGGAGCATTTCATTCTCAATTTCTCTTAACAACAGCGGTGTTGAAGAAGAGGCAGGTCAGATATGATACGACAGTCTCACAGTTCCTATGTTTCAGAGTGCTTCTCTACCTCAGATCTATGTGACTTCAAAACCCAAGCTCCTTTTTCTTTTTTCTTTTTATTTTTTTTGCCTTTTAGGGCCACATGTGCAGCACTTGGGAGTTCCCAGGCCAGGGGTCAAACTGGAGTGGCAGCTGCTGGCCTACATCACAGCCAGAGCAATGTGGAATCTGAACCATGTCTATGATCTCCACCACAGCTCATGGCAATGCTGGAGCCTTAACCCATTGAGCGAGGCTGGTGATGGAACACGCATCCTCACAAATGCTAGTTGGGTTCATTATTGCTGAGCTACAACAGAAACTCTCCAAGGTCCTTTCTCATGCCATGATTTTTCCTTGAGGATAAAGCACAATTTTATCCACATTTTATACAGAAATATACTACAGTGTAAATTCTGTCATCATAAACGTCTTGAGATCTTCAAATTCATTTGTCACTCGATCATAAGGACCATATTACTAAAAATTGCTTTTATAGTCAGGGTTGAACATAAGAAATCAATCACTTAGGACTTTCTTGTTTTTCTGTTTTTTAAACAAATTATCAGGTGGAAAAACAAAATGTTTTGCACTCAATGCAGGAAGGAGAAAGTTTCAGTGGGAACCAAACTCACATCCCCTGGCCTTGTAGATTGAATGTACTAGTGCTGCTTTGTTCACAGAAGCTATTTACATGTCTTTCTTCAGTCCCTTTTCTGTTTAAACTATGTTAGCATTTGGTATTGACATCAATTATTTTTTGCCCAATTATGAAATTTATTTTTAATTTAATTTGAATACATTGGTTAAATGTTGAATATTTAAATATTTGAAAGCCTTCCATCTTTAAACATTTTAATTGTTTGAAAGTTGTTTGTAATACACTAAGATCCATTTTTTGTTTTTATTTTTGTTAAAGTATAGTTGATCTACAATGTTGTTGCAATTTCTGCTGTACAGCAAAGTGACTCAGTCATACATATGTATACATTCTTTTTAAAAATATTATTTTCCATCTATCCCAGGAGAATGGATATAGTTCCGTGTGCTGTACAGTGGTACCTTGTCTTTTATCCATTCTGAAGGTAATAGTTTTCATCCATTAACCCCAAACTGTCAGTCCATTCCACTCCCTGCACCCATCCCCACTGGCAACCATAATCTGTTCTCTATATTTGTGAGTCTGTTTCTGTTTTGTAGATAGGTTCACTTGTGCCATATTTTAGATTTCACATATAAGTGATGTAATATGGTATTTGTCATTTTATTACTTATTTATTTCACTTAGTATGATAATCTCAGTTTGCATCATTTTGCTGCAAATGGCATTTTTCATTCTTTTTATGTCTGAGTAGTTTTTCATTATGAGATCTGTTTGTTATAAAACACTCCCATTTAGCCTAGTTCAGGATCACCCTCGAGCACTGTTTTCTTTTTTGAATTCAAGCCACTAAAGATATTGCTTCTGCTATTAAAATAAAAAAAAGGTAATCCAAGATTTTAGCAGAAAATAGTTCAGAAGTTTTGAGGCTAGGTGCTGACATTTTCCTCGTCACAATCACCTCTGCAGAAGTGTTCTCATTCTTGAGTAAGCTTTGTCTTCAAACTTGTCAAGCTACCACTATATCAATAAATCTCTACATCTCTGAAATTTAGGTGATCATAGACCAAAAATCCATTCCCTTGCATTGTTTTAGTACAACTAAGATGGATAGAAAGGAATAAGTTTGAGAGACTGTTTAGCGTTTGTGCTAAAAATTTTAAAAATTGCACATAAAGACAAAATAAAATTTATTTATTTAGGACTGTTTTATTTTTTACCACACCTGTGGCATGTGGAAGTTCCAGGGCCAGGGACTGAACCTACACCTCAGTTGCTACCTGGGCCACAGCTATGGCAACACCGGATCCTTAATCTGCTGCCCCAAAAGAGAACTTCCTTTTTAAAAAAAATATTAAAAATTTTAAATAAAATTTAAATATACAGAAAAGGATGTATTGTAAAGTGGAGCTTGTCCCACCCCATTTTTCTTCCAGAAATAGGCAGTGTTACTTCTTCATGCATTTACAATCATTTCCTGCTCTCTGTTTTCCACAGCAATTCATCTAAATGAAGTTTATTTATTTATTTTTTCATTTGTAAAAATGCAGGAAATGGTTTTTAGCTCAGAGGATTGTTTTATCTCAAAAAAGTACAAATAAATCATTTAGTACATGACTGCAATGTAGATGCTGTTCAGTAAATGATAGTTATTGTATGCATTATCATTAAATTTTGATATTTTTATTAATTTCATTATTAAGGGAGGTCAAAACTAGAAATGATTAGAGGACATTCTAAAAGATAAGCTAAAAGGAGTATCCTCAATGAAGGATTCTGGTTCCAAACATCAGGAGAATCCAGGAAGAGCTTCACTTGACTCCCAATACCTATAGATGTCAGGGACTGCTCTCTGATTCTTACTGGGATTGCTTTATTTCCATAATGTAATTGCCCCATAGCATCGTATCTTCAGATGGTATTAAGGACTCTGGTTCAAAATCTCCGAACTCCTAGCTCCCTTTCTTTATGTTGGAGAAACTCATTGAATTTACTGAATGTAATTGAATTCCCTCACCTTTCTGATCTAATATGTCAACTGTACGTGTAATTTTGGATGTTATTTATGAGTATTTGCTAATGAGAAATTACCCAGAAAGAAATATGAGATGATAACAACACTGTCCATGCAAGACCCACAAGCAAAAACTCCATTAGCATAGGAAAAGTGATGGCCTGTGTCAACAACCCATGGATGCACAATGATTAGCAGAGTGCTTCAAATAGAATAGATACTTCGTAAGTAATTATTGAGTGATGCATTCCTGACATGCAAAGCAATGAAAACTTTCCCTATAGCAACTTGACTATGGATAGCATATGTCCTAATACTTCTTCTCCTCTATACCAAACAAACATCCATAGTCCTTTAAGGACTCTTAGGAAGTGGTTGTCTCTTACTTTCTTAGTCCTTCTTTTCTAGATATTTTCATCTAGATTCATTAAGGAACAGACATAAAGATCATTCCACACAACAAAACAAATCAAGAACCCAAATAAAACTCTAGAAGTCTTACATCCTGTCCAGACAAGATGCATCAAGCAATTTTCTTCATTATTTGTGTTCTGTTTTACTGTACTGAAGCAAAACTGAAGAATTTTAATCTCCATTGTTAATATCAATTGTTTTTGTTTTGTTTCCTTTTGCCTTCTCAGCAGGGGCAAAAATAAGTTTTGTCTTTAAGAAGCTGTGAAGTTGCTTGTTTATTCTCTAAAATTTTATTGAAGTATAGTTTATTTACAATGTTGTGATGATTTTTGCTCTACAGCAAAGTGATTCACTTATACATATATACATATCCATTCCCATTTGGTTATCCATCTAATCCATACACAGTAGTGTGCATATACCAGTCTCTAACTCTCAATCCATCCTTCCCTCCCACCTTTCCCCTTTGTTAACTATGAGCTTGTTTTTGAAGTTTGTGAGTGTGTTTGTGTTTTGTAAATAAGTTCATTTGTATCATTTTTAAAGATTCCACATATAAGTGATATAATATGATATTTAACTTTGTCTGACTTACTTCACTTACTTTGATCATCTCTAGGTGCATCCATGTTGCTGCAAATGACATTATTTCATTCTTTTTTATGGCCAAGTAATTTTCCATTGAATACATGTACTACATGTTCTTATCTGTTTATCTGTTGATGGACATTTAGGTTTCTCATGTGTGTCGGCTATTTTAAGTACTGTGCATGTACCTTTTTGAGTTATGGTTTTCGCTGGATAGATGCTAAGGAGTAGGATTGTTGGGATTTTATGATAGTTCCATTTTTAGTTTTTTGAGGAAACTCCATACTATTTTCCATAATGGTTGTATCAATTTACAATCCCACCAACAGTGTAGGAATGGTCCCTTTTCTCCACATCTTCTCCAGCAGTTATTGTTTGTAGACTTTCTGAGGCTGGCCATTCTAACTCTAGTGTGAGGAAGTAACTCACTGTAGTTTTGATTTGCATTTCTCTAGTTATTACTAGTGTTGAACATCTTTTTTTTTTTTTTTTTTTTTTTTTTTTTTTTTTTTTCTTGTTTTTATTTTTTTTTTTTTTTTTTTTTTTTTGTCTTTTTGCCTTTATGTGGAGCTGCACCTGTGGCATATGGAGGTTCCCAGGCTAGGGGTCTAACAGGAGCTGTAGCTGCCAGCCTTTGCCACAGCCACAGCAATGCGGGGTCCGAGCCGCGTCTGCAAACTTCACCACAGCTCACGGCAACGCCGGATCCTTAACCCACTGAGCAAGGCCAGGGATCGAACCCGCAACCTCATGGTTCCTTGTTGGATTCGTTAACCACTGAGCCACGAAGGGAGCTCCTAGTGTTGAACATCTCTTCATGTGCTTTTGATCACCTGTATGTCTTCTTTGAAGAAGTGTCTATTTAGATTTTCTGGCAATTTTTGATTGATTTTTGTTTGTTTTTGATATTGAGCTGCATGTGTTGTTTTTGTATTTTGGAGATTAATCCCTGGTCAGTCGCTTCATTCGCAAATATTTTCTCCCGTTCTGTGTCTTGTCTTTTTGTTTTGTTCTAAGGTTTTCTTGGCTGTGCAAAAACTTTTAAGTTTATTAGGTCCCATTTGTTTATTTTTGCTTTTATTTTCATTACTCTGGGAGGTGGATCCAAAAAGATATTGCTGCAAAAAGGTATCATCAAAGAATGTTTTGCCTATGTTTTCCTAGAAGAGTTTTATAGTATCCAGTCTTACATTTAGGTCTTTAATCCATTTTGAGGGTGTGTGTGTGTGTGTGTGTGTGTGTGTGTGTGTGTGTGTACGTGCACGCGCATGTATGGTGTTAAAGAGTGTTCTAATTTAATCCTTTCAGATGTAGCTGTCCAGTTTTCCCAGGAAAGTTGTTGAAGAGACTGTCCCATTTCCCATAGTATATTCTTGTTTCCTTTGTCAAAGAATAACTTACTATAGGTGTGTGTGTTTATTTTGGGGCTTTCTATCCTGTTGCATTGATCTATACTTCTGCTTTTTTTTTTCTTTTTTTGCCAGTGCCATTCTGTTTTGATGATTTTAGCATTGTAGTATAGTCTGAAGTCAGGGAGCCTGATTTCTTCAGCTCTTGTTTTCTTTCTCAGGATTACATTGGCTATTTGTGGTCTTTTGTACTTCCATACATATTCTGTTTTGTTTTATTTTATTTTATTTGTTCTAGTGCTATGAAAAATGCCACTGGTAATTTGTTAGGGATTGCACTGAATCCGTAGGTTTCCTGGGGTAATATAACTATTTTGACATTATTTATTTTTCCAATCTAAGAACACGGTATATCTTTCCTTCTGTTTGTGTCCTCATTGCTATCTTTTATCAGTATCTTGTTGCTTTCAGAGTAAATATCTTTTCATCCTTAGGCAGGTTTATTTCTAGGTATTTTATTCTTTGTGATATGATGATTAATGGGATTGTTACCTTAATTTCCCTTTCCAATGTTTCATTGTTAGTATATGGGAATGCAAGAGATTTTTATATATTAATTTTATTTTATTTTATTTTTTCTTAATGGATTTTATTTCAATTATAGGTGTACATAAATCATCACAAGTCAATTTTATGGATTTTGTATCCCAAACCCCCAGTGCATCCCCCCACCCCCAAACTGTCTTATTTGAAAAACCAAGGTTTTCCAAAGTCTGTGAGTCATTGTCTGTTCTGTAAAA
>PVHT021183695.1:965306-1023649 GCA_004024745.2 Catagonus wagneri | reverse complement strand
GGATGTTGGTGCGTTTAACATTATCCCAGAGTTCTCTGAGACTCTGCTCATTTCCTTTCAATCTTTTATCTCTTTTCTCTTCTGCATTAGTGAGTTCCACTAATCTGTCTTCCACCTCACTGATTCGTTCTTCTGCCTCCTGTATTCTACTGTTGGCTGCTTCTAATGAATTTTTTATTTCAGTGATTGTATTTTGCATCTCTTCTTGTTTAATTTTTACAGCTTTTATTTCTTTGCTCGGTGTTTCCTGTAAATGATCGATCTTTGCCTCCAGTCTATTTCCAATGCCTTGCATCATCTTCAGCATCAACAGTCTAAAGTCCCTTTCTAGGAGGCTGATAATCTCCTCATCACTGAGCTGTTTTTCTGGGCTTTTCTCTTTCTCCCTTATCTGAGTTATAGTTTTCTGTCTTTTCATTTTTGTAGGTTTTTGGTGTGGTGACCTTTGTGTTGACGATAGAGTTGTAGCCTCTCTTAGTTCAGGTGATTGCCGCCCCTGTGGCTAAAGTTGGTATGGAGATGGCTTGCTGTAGGCTTCCTGATGGGAGTGAGTGATACCTGCTCACTGGTAGGTGGGGTTGATTCCTCTCCCTCTGATGGATGGGGCTTTGTCTCTGGATGAGATTAGAGGCTGGCTGTGTGCCTGAGGGGTCTTTAGGCAGCCTGTTTACTGATGGGTGGGTCTGAGATCCCACCTGAATTGTTGTTTGGCCTGGGGCTTCTCAGTGCTGATTTAGGGGACCAGATTTTCCCAGAAATGACCCCCTCCAGAGAAATGCAGGCTGCTGAATGTTCCTGAGAGCTTTGCCTCCAATGGCCTTCCCCCACAACAAGGCACAGTCACCCCTGTTTTCCCAGGAGATCCTCTAGGAATTGCAGTGAGGTTCCACCCAGATTCCTCTGGAGACTGCTTTGCCCTGGGACCCAGTGCTCGTGAAAGTCTGTGTGTGCCTTTCAAGAGTGGGGTCTCTGTTTCCCCCAGTCCTGTGGAGCTCCTGCACACAAGCCCCTCCGGCCTTCAATGCCAGATGCTCCGGGGGCTCTTTCTCCCTGTGCCCGATCCCCAGGCGTGGGGATTTGATGTGAGGCTTAGAACTCTCAGTCCTGTAGCTGAGTCTCTGTGATGCAGTTACTTTCCAGTCTGTGGGACTTCCCACCTGGGAGGTATAGGGTTGCTTCTATCGCATAATCGCCCCTTCTACCTCTTGATGTGGTCTCCGCTGTGTCTTCTGGAGCAGAGTATCTTTTTTGGAAGTTTACAGTCCATTTGGTTGAAGGTTGCTCGGCATTTCGTTGTATTTTTGCTTTTATTTGGGAGAGAAGCTGACCTCCAGTCCTTCTATTCTGCCATCTTAATCCAATCTCAAAATTTTTTTAATTTAAACATAGTGGATTTAATTGTGTTAGTTTCAGGTATACAGCAAAGTGAATTTTTCTTTAGAGTACTGTTTTCTCCCTCTTTGGCTTTCCTCTTGCCTCTCTATCTATTTGAGGCAGGTCATCTGGAAACAGTTCCTTTTCTCCTGATATGAGTATTCTGTTCTTCATGGAGTTCCCTTGTGGTGCAGTGGTTTAAGGATCTAACATTGTCACTGCTGTGGCTCTGGTTACAGCCGTATGTTCAGTCCACATGCTGTGTACACAGGCAAAAAAAAAAAAAAAAGAGAGAGAGAGAGATTATCTATATATTAATTATATATCTTGCAATATCGTCAAATTCACTGATATCTATAGTAGTTTTCTGGTAGCATCTTTAGGATTTTCTATGTATAGTAGCATGTCAACTGTAAATAGTGACAATCTTACTTCTTTTCCAACTTGGATTCCTTAAAAGCTGGTTCTTTGAAAATATAAACAATATTGATAAACCTTTAGTCAAACACATCAAAAAATGAGGGAGCATGCCCAAATTCATAAAATTGGAAATGGAAAAGAAGTTGCAACTGACAGCACAGAAATACAAGGATCATAAGAGACTATTACAAACAAATATATGTCAAAAAAAATGGACAACCCAGAAAAAGTAGATGAATTCTTAGAAAGGTAAAAGCTTCCAAGACTGAACCAGGAAGAAATAGAAAATATAAACAAACCAATCACAAGTACTGAAATTGAATCAATGACTTAAAAACTTCCAGCAAACAAAAGTCCAGGACCAGATGGCTTCACATGTGAATTCTATCAAACATTTAGTGAAGAGTTAATATCTGTCACTCTGAAACTTTTCCAGAATTTGGAGACGAAGGCTCGTTCTATTAGGCCACCATCACCCTGATACCAAAGCCAAACTTTACACCACAAAAAATAAAATTGCAGACTGATATCATTGATGAACATAGGCACAAAAATCCTCAACAAAATACTTGCATAACAAATCCAACAATACATTAAAACGGTCATACACTATGATCAAATCGGACTTATCCTAGGGATGTGAGGATACTTCAGTATCTGCAAATCAGTGTAACATACCACATTAACAAACCAAAGAATAGATCTCAGCAGATGCAGAAAATGCTTCTGTCAAAATTTAACACCCAATTATGATAAAAACTCTCTAGAAAGTGGGCATAGAGGGAATATGCTGCAACAGTATAAAGACCACATATGACAAACCCACAGCTAACGTCATTTTCACTGGTGGAAAGCTGAAAGTATTTCCTTTAAGATCAGGAACAAGACATGGATATCTACTCTTGTCCCTTTTATTCCACAAAGTTTGGAAAGTCCTAGCTATGGCAATCAGAGAAGAAAAAGAAGTTGCTCTTAAAAATTAATATATTTGAGCCAAGACAACAGAGTGATTAATTCATACATATTAAGCAGATAAAATATCAACCTCTTTCAATCTCTCTCTCTGTCTCTCAGTCTTTCTCTTACCTTCTCTCTCCTTTTTCTTGTTCTAAGTTACTTCTTATTGCCACTTTCTTGTTCCTAAAACATATCCTTGGCAGAATATTTTTTACTATAATGCAGGATTCTTTGTACATTTTCTGTGCAAAAATATAAGTATCATTTATAATGACATGTAGTAAGAAATTGTGTAATCTATATGATCTATGTGAAGACTAAAGTTGGGATACTATTCATAAATAGGAAGTATTTCTCAGTAAATTCATCGATAACGATCATCCTAGCCTTTTTATTGTGATGGATAATGAAGGATGTCGATTTAGCTTCTGTTTTTACCCTGTATCTTAAGATTGTCATTAATGGAGTGATTGATGCACTGTGATACTAGGCAATTTGCAGTTGATTTTTATTTAAATGGGTTTTTATCAAGAATGTTGTCCCAGATAAATAGTAATTACCGGAATAAAAAAACACTTTATTATGAGAAACTGAATAATATTGTTGATAATGGGAGGATGAGCACAGCTAATGAGTGCGCTAAATATTTTATCTTTTTCCAAACTCAGTTCTTCTCTAGTTTTTCAACAGTGTCATGCTAAAAATACTTCTACTGTATAAAAGTAAATGTGCACCTTATTAAGCTAAATACAAAGATGCCTCCTGTGGAATGAGTCTGAATTCTCTTGAGCATATTCTGGAACACGCTGAATCCTGGGAGGGAAAGGAAGCAGTGATAAGGAAGCCATAGAACACAGGCATTAACATACACATATTAGGACACATTTTCAGATAAGTAAACATGAATTTATGGGGGACAGAATATTTAATATTATGACTGCCATTGAAAATCTGAAACATAATTACATAATTTTACCTTTTTTGCCTTTATGAATATTCTATAACAACTCTGAAACCATTAAATATAAAAACAAAACCACAGTTAAGTCTCTTTTTACCTAAATTTTAATGATAAACATGTCTGCTTAATGAGCATCCCTTTACTAATCAAAATATTACATATGCTAAAGAGGAAAAGGTGTTTGTATGGTAGTTGGAAGAGAGGAATGTTGCTCTATTTATGTCTTTTGTTTATTAAAAGTTATTACGCTTCAAATGTATTTTGGAATGAGGTGGGGTATACAAATTGTGTATACCTCAGGCTATATATTGGGCTACTGGGACAATAAGACAGATTAATATAAAGGCCTTGGTCAAAAGGAGCAGTAAGTAGTATCTTTGATGACTTAGAGTGAATTTTATAGGCATAAGGATTATTTAAATTAAAAATAAGAATTTACTTATGTGTCAGTTTGTTTTCTTAAAATAGAGGCAAAATGTAGAAGATCCTGGCTCAAAGTTGTCCTTGTGGACAATATGAAAAGACAATTGTTTTCCTTGGTCTTGAATAGCTGCAAAGAATGTTTAACACTTACTCTAGTGTCCAGCATCTAGCAATCAATCAGTTAATGTCAAATAAGAGTGGGTGTGTGAACAGCTGGCTGAGTGAGGAAACAGATTGGAGTGAGTCATAGGGAGCAGCGCTTGACATTAGAGAGATTTGCTGTGATTCTGCCTTAATGGTGAATACCTGCTTTGTCTCTCTATTTCTGAATAGTTGCAAACAATTGTAAAGAAGCTCAACCACATTAATTTATGCCTTTATTAAAATTTTATGTAATAGCTGATATATTTAGAAAATGGGGCATGAAAGGAAAATAAATGCTCAAGAAGCCACCATCCAACCTAAAGAACCTCAGGACAAGGACTTGATTTCTAATGTTGAAACTATTTTTATTTTTGTTAATGAATCCGTCCTATGTCACTTCCATACGGGTAACCATTACAACTTTTCACCACATAATTTAAACAACATATTGATAGTTTTGCCACATATTTATGTTTTTAAATGTTTATTTTATCTTGATTTTTTGAGCTTTATAAAAATTCTATCATAGTACAAATATTATCTTTGGCTTAAATTGTTTCTGTATAATATTTATAGAGTCATTATCCTTTTTCCTTTGGATGTGTTTGGCTATGGCTGCTCTCTTTTCTTTCTTTAATTTTTTTCTGTTACCTTGCTACTTAAATATGCTCCTTAAGTATAAACTCAACCTGGAAAGGGATGTGTGTCCATTGATTTTGTTTTTTAATCTACTAAAGTGCCTAGTATAATGAGTGCTCAATAAATGCTTGTTACTGCTAAGAGCAAAAAAAGAAAAAAAATATTGTATGTGACACCTGTGCAAGATGTTTACATATATATATATATATATATATATATATATATATGCACAAGTGTATATTTACATGTGTGTGTGTGTATATATATATACATATCCTCCAACAGAGTTTTGAAAACTTGTATGACTCTTCACACATTTTTAAATTGGTAACTAATTTTTTTTAAAACAATTAAGTGACTAAAATGATATAATTTCTGGTATCTTTTTATATTGACATTTTAAATTAACACTGTAATGGCTTTTAAAAAATAGATTCAGTAGAATACAAGTATCATTGTATTTTTTGACCGATTACATTTACTTTTTTAATTATTTTAATTTAATTTATTTTTTACTTAATGAATTTTATTACAATTATTGGTGTAAAAAAATCATCAAAACTCAATTTTAGGAGTTCCCGTCGTGGCTCAGTGGTTAACGAATCCGACTAGGAACCATGAGGTTGTGGGTTTGATCCCTGGCTTTGCTCAGTGGGGTAATGATCTTGCGTTGCCGTGAGCTGTGGTGTAGGTTGAAGACGCGGTTCGGATCCTGCGTTGCTGTGGCTGTGGCGTAGGCGAGTGGCTACAGCTCCGATTAGACCCCTAGCCTGGGAACCTCCACATGCCGCGGATGCAGCCCTAAAATGACAAAAGACAAAACAAAACAAAACAAAAAAAACCCTCAATTTTATAGCATTTCCATCCCAAACCCTCAGTGCATCCCCTCACTGCCCAGATTGTCTTATTTGGAAACCATAGGTTTTCCAAAGCATGTGAGTCATTGTCTGTTCTGCAAAGTTCATTGTGTCTTTTTTTTAGTTTCCACATATAAGCGGTAGCATTGGATGTTGCTGTCTAATTAACTGACTGGTTTCACTTCACATGATAATTTCCAGGCCCATCAGTGTTGTTATAAATGTTGTTATTTCATTCCTTTTAATGGCAGAGTAATATTCCATTGTGTATATGTACCCTATCTTCCCTATCCACTCCTCTGTCGATGGGCATTTAGTTTGTTTCCATGACTTGGCTATTGTATATAGTGCTGCAAAGAACACTGGAGTACATGTGTCTTTTCGAGTCATGGTTTCCTCTGGATAGATGCCCAGGAGTGGGATTGCTGGATCAAATGGTAATTCTATTTTGAGTTTTCTGAAGAATCTCCATACTGTTTTCCACAGTGGTTGCACCAATTTGCATTCCCACCAACGGTGTAATAGGGATCCCTAATCTCCACACCCCCTCCAGGACTTATTGTTTGTAGACTTTTTAATGATGGCCATTCTGTCTGGCGTAAGGTGGTACCCCATAGTGGTTTCGATTTGCATTTCTCTAATAACGAGTGATGTTGAACATCTTTTCATGTGTTTATTTGCCATTGCATTTCTTCTTTGGAGAATTGTCTGCCTAGATCCTCTGCCCATTTTTTGATGAGGTTGTTTGTTTTTTTGGTATTGAGCTGTAGGAGGTGTTTGTAAATTTTGGAGATTAATCCCTTGTCAGTTGATTCACTTGCAAATATTTTCTCCCATTCTGTGTGTTGTCTTTTCATTTTGTTTAGGGTTTCCTTTGCTGTGCAGAAACTTTGAGGTTTAATTAAGTCCCATTTGTTTATTTTTCTTTTTATTGTCCTTACTCTAACAAGTGGATCTGAGAAGATGTTGCTATCATTTATGTCAGAGAGTGTTTGGCCTATGTTTTCCCTCTAAGAGTTTTATACTATCTGATCTTAAATCTAGATCATTAACCCATTTTGAATTTATGTTTGTGCATGGTAATAGGAATTGTTCTAATTTCATTTTTTTACATGTGGATGTCCAGTTTTCCCAGCACCATTTACTGAACAGGCTTTCTTTTCTCCAATGTATATTCTTGCCTACTTTGTCATAGATTATATGACTATAGGTGTGTGGATTTACTTCTGGGCTTTCTATCCTGTTCCACTGATCTCTATTTTTTGTCTTTGTGCCAGTACCATACAGTTTTGATGACTGTAGCTTTGTAGTTGAGTCTGAAGTCAGGGAGCCTGATTCCTCCAGCTCCATTTTCCTTTTTCAGGATGTCTTTGGCTATTCTGTTTTTTTTTGTGCTTCCACACAAACTTTAAACTATTTTGTTCTAGTTCTTTGAAAAATGTCCTTGGTCATTTGATAGGGATTGCATTGAATCTGTAGATTGCCTTGGGTAGTATAGTCATTTCGATAATATTGACTCTTCCAATCCAAGAGCATGGTATGGCTTTCCATCAGTTCATGTCATCCTTGATTTCTTTCATCAGTGTCTTATAGTTTTCAGAGTACAGGTCTTTTGTCTTTTAGGTAGGTTTACTCCTAAGTATTTTATTCTTTTTATTTGATTGTAAATGGGATTGCTTCCCTAATTTCTCTTTCTGATCTTTCTTTGTTAGTATATAGAAATGCAGTTGATATCTCTGTATTGATTTTGTATCCTGCAACTTTGCCAAATTCATTGATGAGCTCTAATAGTTTTCTGGTAGAGTCTTTAGAATTCTCTTAGTATCATGTCATCTGCAAATGGTGATACTTCTTCCTTTCCAATTTGGATTCCTTTTATTTCTTTTCTTTCTCTGATTGCTGTGGCTAGGACTTCCAGAACTATGTTGAATAGTGGTGGCAAGAGTGGACATCCCTGTCTTGTTCCTGATCTCAGCAGGAATTCTTTCAGCTTTTCACCAATGAGAATGATGTGAGCTCTGGGTTTGTCATAGATGGCCTTTATTATGTTGAGGTAGGTTCACTCTGTACCCACTTTCTGAAGGGTTTTCATCAGAAATGGGTGTTGGATTTTGTCAAAGGCTTTTTCTGCATCTATGGAGAGGATCATATGGTTTTTATTCTTCAGTTTGTTAACATCGTGTTTCACACTGATTGATTTGCAGATATTGAAGAATCCTTGCATCCCTGGGATAAATCCCACTTGATGGTGATGTACAATCCTTTTAAGTTGTTGGATTCGGTTGGCTAGTATTTTGTTGAGGATTTTTGCATCTATGTTCATCAGTGATATTGGCCTGTAATTTTCTTTTTCTGTGGTATCTTTGTCTGGTTTTGGTATCAGGGTGATGTTTGCCTCATAGAATGAGTTTGGGAGTGTTCCTTCTTCTGCAATTTTTTGGAAGAGTTTCAGAAGGATAGGCATTAGCTCTTCTCTAAATGTTTGATAGAATTCTCCTGTGAAACCATCTGGTCCTGGACTTTTGTTTGTTGGAAGTTTTTTAATCACAGTTTCAATTTCAGAACTTGTGATTGGTCCATTCATCTTTTCTATTTCATCTTGGCTTAGTCTTGAAAGACTGTAAGTTTCTTAGAATTTGTCCATTTCTTCTAGGTTTTCCATTTTATTGCCATATGGTTGCATATAGTAGTGTCTTATGATCCTTTGTATTTCCGTGATGTCTGTTGTTACTTCTCCTTTTTCATTTCTAATTTTATTGATTTGTGTCCTCTCTCTTTTTTTCCTGATAAGTCTGGCTTAGGGCTTATCAATTTTTTTGTTGTTGTTGTTCTTCTACTAACTTTAGGTCTTGTCTGTTCTTCCCTCTCTAGCTGCTTTAGATTTAAAGTTAGATTGTTTATTTGAGCTTTTTCTTGTTTCCTGAGGTAGGTTTGTATTGCTATAAACTTTCCTCTTAGAACTGCTTTTGCTGCATCCCAGAGGTTTTAGGGTGTCATATTTTTGTTGTCATTTGCTTCTAGGTATTTTTTAATTTCCTCTTTGATTTCTTCAGTGATCCACTGGTTGTTTAGTAGCATGTTGTTTAGTCTCCACGTATTTGTATTTTTGGCCATTTTTTTCTTGTTGTTGGTTTCCAGTCTTATAGCATTGTGGTCAGAGAAGATGCTTGAAATGATTTCAATTTTCTTAAAGTTACTGAGGCTTGATTTGTAGCCCAGGATATGATCAATGTTAGATAATGTTCCATGTGCACTTGAGAAGAATGTGTTTTCTGTTGCTTTTGGATGGAATTTTCTATAAATATCTATTAAGTCCATCTGATATAATGCTTCATTCAGGGCCTGTATTTCCTTATTGATTTTCTGTCTGGATGATCTATCCATTGCCATAAGTTGTGTGTGAAGTCCCCCACTATGATTGTGTTATTGTCGATTTCTCCTTTTAAGGTTGTTAGCAGATAGCTTATATATTGTGGTGATCCTATGTTGGGTGCATAGATATTTAAAATTGTTATATCTTCTTCTTGGATTGATCCTTTGATCATTATGTAGTGCCCTTCCTTGTCTCTTAAAATGTCCTTCATTTTAAAGTCTATTTTGTCTTATATGGGTATTACTACTCTGGCTTTCTTTTGATTCCTGTTTGCATGGAATATTTTCTTCCATCCTCTCACTTTCAATTTGTATGTGTCCCTAGAAGTGAAGTGGGTCTCTTGAAGACAGCAAATATATGTGTCTTGTTTTGGTATCCATATAGCTAGTCTATGTATTTTGTTGGGGCATTCAGTCCATTAACATTTAAGATAATTATTGATATGTGTGTTCTTATGGCCATTTTATTAAGTGTTTTGGATTTTTGTTGCTCTTTTTTCTTCCCTTATTCTCTTGTTGTCTCCTGTCACAAGATGGCTATCTATAATGTTGTATTTGAGTTGATTTTTCTTATTGGTGTACCAATTGTAGATTTTTGGTTTGCAGTTACCCTGAGGTTTTGAAATTGGAGTCTCTATATGAGATTGTTTTAAGTTTTTGGTTTCTTCATTGCAAGTGAGTCTCCAGTGTCCTGCATTTGTGCTCTCTTCTCATGATTTCTGATTTTGGTAGCATAATTGTGAATTGATGATTTAGTATCTTTACTGTATATATGACTTTTTTGGTGATCCTTGTCATTTGTGATGTTTTTGTTTCTGATTGTGGCCTTTTCTTTTCTGCCTAGAGAAGGTCCTTTAGTATTTGGTGTAAAGCTGCTTTAGTGTTGCAGAAATCTCTTAGCTTTTGCTTATCTGTAAAGGTTTTGATCTCTCCTTCAAATCTGAATGAGAACCTTTCTGTGAAAAGTAATCTTGGTTGGAAGTTTTTTCCTTTCATCACATTAGGTATATCATGCCACTCCCTTCTGGCCTGTAGGGTTTCAGCTGAAAAATGTGCTGATAACCTTATTGGGGTTCCCTTGTATGTCATTTGTTTCTTTTCCCTAGCTGCTTTCAAAATTTTCTCTTTGTCTTTAATTTTTATCATTTTGATTAATATGTGTCTGGGGGTGTTCCTCCTTGTGTTTATTTTATATGGTACTCATTGTGCTTCCTGGAGTTGACTGAGTGGTTCCTTTCCCATATTAGGGAAATTTTGGGCTATTATCTCTTCAAATATTTTTTTCTGTTCCCTTCTCTCTCTCTTCTCCCTCTGGCACCCTTATCATACTGATGTTGGAACATTTCACATTATACCCGAGTTCTCTAAGACTCTCCTCACTTCTTTTCAATCTTTTATCTCTTTTCTCTTCCACATTAGTGATTTCCACTAATCTGTCCTCCACCTCGCTCATTCATTCTTCTGCCTCCTGTATTCTACTGGTGGCTGCTTCTAATGAATTTTTTATTTGTTATTGTATTTTTTATCTCTTTGTGTTTAATTTTTACATCTTGTATTTCTTTGCTCAGTGTTTCCTGTAAATTATCAGTCTTTGCCTCCAGTTTATATCCAATGTCCTGCATCATCTTCAGCATCAACAGTCTAAAGTCTTTTTCCAGGAGGCTGATATCTCCTCATCACTGAGCTGTTTTTCTGGGCTTTTCTCTTTCTCCCTTAGCTGAGTTATAGTTCTCTGTGTTTTCATTTTTATAGGTTTTTAGTGTGGGTGACCTTTTTGCATACAATAGAGTTGTAGCCTCTCTTAGTTTTGGTGTTTGCCTCCCCTGTGGCTAAAGTTGGTATGGGTGGGTGCTTGCTGTAGGTTTCCTGATGGGAGGGAGTGATTCCTACCCTCTGGTAGGTGGGGTTGATTCCTATCCCTCTTATGGGTGGGACTTTGTCTCTGGATGAGATTAGAGGCTGGCTGTGTGCCTGAGGGGTCTTTAGGCAGCCTGTTTACTGATGGGTGGTGCTGTGATCCCACCTGGATTATTGTTTGTCCTAAGGCTTCTCAGTGCTGATGGGAGGGACCAGATTTTCCCCAAAATGGCTACCTCCAGAGAAATGCAGGCTGATGAACATTCCTGAGAGCTTCATCTCCGATGCTCTTCCCCCACAACAAGCCAAAGTCAGTCCTGTTTTCCAAGGAGATCCTCCAAGAATTACTGTCATGTTCTATCTGGATTCCTATGGAGACTTTGCTGTGCCCTTGACCCAGTGCACGTGAAAGTCTGTGTGCACCTTTCAAGAATGGGTTCTCCTCTTTCCCCGAGTCCTGTGGAGCTCCTGCACACGAGCCCCACTGGCCTTAAATGCCAGATGCTCCGGGGGCTCATTCTCTCTGTGCCAGATCCCCAGGCATGGGGATTTGATGTGAGGCTCAGAGCTCTCAGTCCTGTAGGTGAGTCTCTGTGATACAGTTACTTTCCAGTCTTTGGGGCTTCCCACCTAGTGGGTATGGGTTTGCTTATATCGTGTAATCGCCCGTCCTACCTCTTGATGTGGTCTCCTCTTTGTGTTTTGGAGTAGAATATCTTTTTGAACGTTTCCAGTCCATTTGGTTGAAGGTTGCTCAGCATTTGGTTGTAATTTTTTTGTTTTGGAGAGAGAAGTTGAGCTCTAGTCCTTCTATGCTGCCATCTTAATCCAGTCCATGGACTTTTAAATATTTCTTAGGCAGAGGAGTGCCCACACCTGTCTTGTTGTGGTTCCTTCTTAATTGTAGAGTATTTTTTTTCTGGTAGTTTGCAGTCTTTTTCATCAATGATTATGTTATCAGAAGGAGAGACCACTTCCAGGCTGGAGAGCAGGCTCTTGTCTAACACCCAGAAATGGATTGTCCAAGGGACACATGTACTGACAAAGCAAATGACCTTAATAGGAAGGGGTGCCTCAGTGGAGAGCAGGAGTGTAGTTGAATTGCTTTGCCATGTTCTGGAGGTCTCAGGTTTTATGGGAATGGGGTTAGCTTTCCTGGTTTTCTCTGGCCGGTCATCCAGTCTGTGCCCATATTTGATCCAACTCAGTGCCCTTCTGGGCAGCATGCAATTCTCCTGATCGTTTACTTTTAAAATGTAGACACAGAGGTCTTTTTTTAAAAGCAAAGGGTTTTAATTTTTTTCTGGAGTCATATTTTCACTTCACTACTCCCACAGAATTTTATACTAATACAATATATATTTATATTTACCTTCTTCCTTTTAGGTACCCTATTATATTTCATGATAAAAATTATGTATACAAACTTGATTTTAAAAGTGCTTCTTATGCCTTTAGGACTGTTAAATGGTCATTTTTCCTGGATTTAGTTATCATAACAGTTGTTATTAGTTGGTTAAAGCCATTTTGAAAAGTAATCATTGAATGTAAAGTAAAACTTTATTTGGCAGTGGACCTTTTTAGATGGATCAGACTATTATTTTTTTTTATTGTTCCCTGGTTCTTGGATGACTATCACCAACTTTTGGAATGAATGAGTCAGATTCAGTGGGAATAAAGAGTGAGAGAAAGCATTAGGCCACCAGGAAATTCAGGGTTTATATAAAGTATTGGAGTAATCATTGCTAAGTAGGCATTGTATGTAGTAGAATTTACTTTTGATTCCTGAAGGAAGAAATCAAGAAGTAGAGAGGTGGCTGACAAGTGTTAGAAAGCATATTTCTTACAAAGTCAAAAACATACATTTTTAAAGCATCTGATGATTTTTTTCTTGGTAAAATGCAGGGAAATATTTTTCCTACAAATAAGAAATGTTCAAAAAAATATAAAATACTTTTACCTCCAATTTATGTTCCATTTTCTTAAAGATGTTATGCTGAGATGTCAGAAGTTAACATTTTCATTTTTAATTCTTTCAAATCATGTAAAATATCTGATCAAGAAATAGTTCCGGACAAAGACACAGTGTGAGATTTGAAGCACACTGTTTCAGTTTAGGGTGCTTTTTAAAACATGCTGAATATTTTAAATTACGATAGAGTGATATGACATGTAATCTCATTTCCTGTTTGTTGCAGTTTTTGATTGTTATCCTCACTCTTTTTTGCTTTCCTCTCTTAAACTAAAGTCTTTCCTTCTGTTACAATGCCTTTTCCCACACTTATAGGGCATGGAAATGTGAGGCTATTAAATGGAAACAGTCATTAGTCCCATACTCCCTGGTACGCCCTACAATATATATGTACTCACTGCAGCCTAATATAGTGTGTGTGTGGAGTGGAGGGTATTTTTAACATCTGCTTCATTATTTTTTTTTCTTTTTTAAGGGCCACACTTGCAGCATATGGAAGTTAACAGGATAGGGGTCTAATTGGAACAGCAGCTGCTGGCCTACACCACAGCCACAGCAGCACAGGATCTGAGCCACATCTGCCACCTATACTGCAGTTTATGGCAATGCTGGATCCTTAACCCTTTGAGCGGGCCAGGGATCCAACACGCAACTTCATGGATACTAGTTGAGTTCATTACTACTGAGTCACAATGGGAACTTGTCCACTTTGTTCTTGATAGAAACACATTTATATGTTAAGACTGGGAAAGACACAAAGCCATATGATCAGAAAAGCCATTGTGGATGCTACCATCATTAAAAGAGAATTCTCTGTCACTAGTCACCAAAAAATTTTTCCCATTATTTGTCTTCCTTGAAGTTTGTATTGTTTAGGGTAAGGCATCATTACGAAATTAAAAATGAGTAAGAACTATTTTTTTAAATAAAATGGAAGAAAGGATGTTTTGTGAAAAGAGGAAATAATTGTTAGGAAATGCCTAGCCTCTACTAAAGGCTCATTCTCAGATTGCTTCAGAAAGTTTCATACGCGTACATTTCATACACATACATTTCCAGCAGTTTATTCCCTTGAATTTATCTGTGTCTGTAGAAAACTCCTCGCGTGCCCCAGAGTTACACATGCCCAGTTTGAAGTCTTCTGGAATGTACCTGTGAGTAGATTGCTCAGTGATAGGATATGCTCCTTTTCCTCTTCTCAAAATAACTGCTAAAGTGTTTACTCAAATGACTGTTCAAATTGACACTCTAACCATGGGGTATGAGAATTTTCATTTTCTCTACATCTTTGCCAGTACTAATTTTCAGATTTACTAGTTTTAGACAATATAGTAGATGTAAAATTGTATCTCACTTTGGTATTATATACCATTTCAGTGATTACTAATTTACTAATGAGACTGGTATTTACTTGCAATTTGATTCCTCTTCTGTGAAGTGCCAATACATACCTTTTTCCCTATTTTCTCCTCAATCATTTGCCTTTATTATTATTTTGTAGAATTGCAAAATATATTCTGAATTTTAATTAAATATTAAATATGTTGTGAATATTTTCCTTTAGTTTTTGTCTAGTCTTGTCATGTTCTTTATGGAATCTTTTGATGAACACAAGTTCTCAATTAAATGCAGTCCAATTGATTTTTTTCTTTTAACATTAGAGCCTTTTGCATTTAGTTGAAAAATTATTTTCTACCCAAAGTTTATAAAGCTACCTTCATCCTGTCCATTTTCTAAAAGTTTTAAAATTTCTTTTTTCACCTTTAAGTCTTTAATCCATCTGGAATTGATTTTTGTGCGTGGTTTAAAGTTGAGATTCAATTTTGGTTTTTCGCACCATTATCCAGAGCTGTTTATTGTTTAGTGCATCTCTTGTCTAATGATCTGCAGTGCCGTCTCCACTATATATCAATTTTCATGTCTGTGCAAGTCTGTTTCAGGACTTTTTCTTTTATTTGCTTTCTGTCCCTATGCTAATACAAAATTCTCCTTACTACTGTAGTTTTGCAATGTCTGAATATCTGTGGAAGATTAAAAATGGCAGATAACCTTTTTTTTTTTTTTTTTGACCAGGGCCACAGCATGTGTAAGTTCCTGGACTAGGGATTGAACATGTGAACTTCTGGCAGAAAGCCTTTTGACATGTTTCCTACCAGATAGTAGAGTCTATTTCCCTTCCACTAGAAGTCGTGCTGCCCTATAATTACTTTAACCAGTGGAATATAGCTCCAGAACTAGATTTTTAAGATATCTGGCAGTTTCCAGTGAGGTTCAGGGTATCACTGTGCCACCAAGTAAGAAGTCTACCTGCCCTGCTGGATATGCCCATGGTGAGACCTTTAAGACTGCATGGAGCGGGAGAGGGGCCAGCTAAAACCACTCTCCTAGCTATTTCTGTCAAAGTCCCAGGCATTGGAATGAAGTTGTATTGGGCCTTCCAGATCAATTAGCATCCAGCTGAGTACCATTGAACATACACTACACCGAACTGAAAAAAATGAAAAGCCTGGCTATGATGCGTTCCTCATATCTCAACTCCCCCTTTTTAGGCTAAGTACTAATCTAGTAGTTGCTGTGGAAGAATTTTGCAGATAACAACTAAAGCTCCTAGTCAGTTGACTTTAAATAAAGACAGCTGTTTTGGTGGGCTTAAGTAAACTCACTGGATGGCCAAGCAGGCTTAGATATTTTATGAGGGAGAGAAGAAATTTTGCCTTTGGACAGTAGCTTCTGCCTATGCCATGGAATTTAGACCTGTATAAAATCTTCCCTTACTGATGTTTAGCCATACAGACTTATTTAGTCAGCTCACATAATTGTGTAGCCCAATTCCTTGAAATAACATCTTTGTAATGCATCTTACTCTTTTTGGCTTATTTGATTGAATTTTTACTGATAGACTAGCCAACCTCGGTCCTGATTCCTGATTTATGAAATCGTGAGATTAACAGATACATGTTTTAAGCCACTGAAATTTGGGGTAGTTTTCTACAAAGCAGTTGATAACTAAAACGATAATTAGTAGGGCAAGTTGTTGCATCTTTAATTTTTTTAAAAATTAGTATACTAACTATTTCTAGTGTTTGCTTTTCCATACAAGTTTTAAAATCAACTTATACAGTTTCTTCACAAACTCTGTTGGTATCCTGGTGGGAACTGAATTACATCCGTAGACTAATTTTAGGTGAATGACAATGTTATGATATTGAATCGTGGTATCCACCTATTCCTTCCTTCCTTCCTCTCTTCCTCTCTTTCTCTCTTCCTTTCTTTCTCTCTTCCTCTCTTTCTCCCTTTCTTTATTTGCTTTTTAGGTCTGCACCTGCGGTTTCCAGGCTAGGGGTAGATTTGGAGCTGCAGCCTCAGGCCTGTGCCACAGCCACAGCAACTCAGGATCCGAGCCGCGTCTTCAACCTACACCACAGCTCATGGCAACACGGGATCCTGAACCCACTGAGCGAGGCCAGGGATCAAACCCGCATCCTCATGTATACTAGTTAGGTTTGTTTCCACTGAACCACAATGGGAACTCCCAGTTTATTTAATTCTTAACCATTTTTTTAAGTGGCCACACCCACAACATATGGAAATTCCCTGGCCGGGGACTGAATCCAAGCTTCAGCTGCATTCTGTGCCACAGCTGCAGCAACAGCACATCCTTTAACTCCCTGAGCTAGAACCCATGCCTCTGCAGTGACCCGAGTTACTGCAGTGGGAATCTTAACCCACTGCTCCACAGTGGGAACTTCCATGTTTATTTAATTATTGATGTCATTCAATAGTGTTTTGAAATCTCCTTCAAAAGTTCTTATATATTTCTGCCATGTTATTCTAGATGCTTTATACTTTTAATGTGTTGTGTTTATCCCATACCCTTACCCCATGCCTTTCCCTTAGAAACTCTAAGGGGAAGGTAGAGGGAGACAGAAAGCTGAATTCAAGTTTACCCATGGCCAGATATTTAGATATTGCAGTTTATGGCATATGTATGTGCTTTTAAGATACAAGATACTTATGTATAATCTTCTATTGGGCCTTTGCAACTTAACCATGTACATGAGAATAATTAGAGTTAAAAAAGAAAACGTGTAAATAGGAGTAGTTTCAGTATACTTATAGGTCAAAATCCTGACTTTGCCATAAAAAGCCTGTATGACTTTGGATAAATTGCTTAATCTTTTAATTTTTAAATTTTTATTTATTTTTAAGATTTTTATTTTTTTCTGTTATAGTTGATTTACAATGTTCTGTCAATTTCTGCTGTACAGCAAAGTGACTCAGTCATACATATACATACATTTATATATATATACATGCTTTCTTTTTCTCACATTATCCTCCATCATGTTCTATCACAGTGACTAGATATAGTTCCCTGTGTTATACAGCAGGGTCTCATCGCTTACTTATCCTTTTTAGATTTGTTTTTCTCACCTGTAATATGGGGATTAAAATAAGCCTATATCATTGAGTCATAAGGACAAAAGGTAATGAGTGTATGCGTGTAAAATTCTCATCACTTTGAAGGTTCGAGAACTACCCAATAAGTGGTGTTTTTTATGATTGTAAGCATGTAACTATCTGTATTTAATTAAAAGTGTTTAGTAAGTCTTTATATTTAATGTTTATGATTGAATTCACACTTTATTGTGAAATGTTAATATTTTAATAGTGTTATTTTCACCTACATTCTGGGAGGGCTGGCCAAAAGCAGATGAAGTTGGTCTTTCACTACCTTTCCCTCTTTAGAGACCCTGTACTTCATTTTCAGTTGTTTCCCTTTTATGTGTTTGATGTTCTTATGCAGAGACCTCTTCATAAAATCTATACCAAGGAATCTGTGATTTGATGTCTGTGGCAGATCGTTTCTTGAGAGGTCGCTCAATAAGTATATGTGTGTGTGTGTGTGTTTATCCCATCCAGTATGCTTTTCTTAAAATTTGATGTCATCAGGTCTTCCCCAAGTGGTGGTGGTGGTGGGTCTGTATTACCTTCGCTTGAAACTGGGTGGACTTTTGTAAATATCTTGACCAGTAGAATTTAGCAAAGTGATGCAGTTTAACTTCTGCAGCTAGATTACTAAAGGCATTATGTCTTCTGCTTGGCTCTTCTCTGGACACTTGCCCTTAGAACCAACTCCTATGTTGTGAGGAAGTCCAGGCCACACAGAAATAGCTTAAAGGTTTCTCTGAGTCTTCATTTCATTATGAAGATTCCTATCATATAAAACTTAAGTAGGTTTGTATGCTTTTCTCTAGCAAATCTGTTACTGGGATCTCAGTTGAGACTTTAAAGGGGTAGAAGAAAGAGATATTTTTCCTCCTCTATACCTGTTTATTTCTTGATGGTATGTTTCGACGAGCAGATTCTTTCAAGTTTGATTAAGACTAATTTGTCGGAGTTCCCATTGTGGCTCAATGGTAAGAACCCAACTGGTATCCCTGAGAATGCAGGTTTGATCACTGGCCTTGCCCAGTGGGTTAAGAATCTGTGTTGCTATGAGTGTGGTGTAGGTTACAGATGCCTCTAGGATCCCGCATTCCTGTGACTGTGGGTACAGCTGATTTGACGCCTAGCCTGGGAACTGCAGGTTTGGCCCTAAAAAGCAAAAAAAAAAAAAAAAAAGGCTAATTTGTCATTCAATCTTATACTGACAATAAACAGTGAAAAGGGAGGAAGACTAGGCAAATTTATCAGCTCAATTACAAAGATGTCATTGCATGAAAGGCTAAAGACTAGACCTTTGTGTTTATCTTTTTTTAAATTATTTTTAAGGTTTCCAGGAATAGATGCATGATGTAATTAATTCTTCAAAAATATGCTTGGAATGGCAATGTGGCTCAATTCTGCTGCTTAGCTTTGATGAAAAGTTTTTGTAAATAAAACTAGTATTTCTTTTCAAATGTGAATTTCCCAAATAGACTCTTAATGACTTTTCAAAAATAGGAGTACACCAGCTGAGAGAACAAAGCCACCTCAAGGAAAACAACATTTTGGAATTGAACTAAAAAATATGTAAAGTAAAATTAAATTGAAAAATCAAGGATTTTAAGCAATCCTTACCCAGAGAAGTGTGAATGTGTGAATGTATGTTTTCATGTGTGTACATTTGTATGTTTGTTTGCATTTGAACCGAAGTAATTCTGGCACTGTTTTTTCTTTCAAATTGTTCTGACCCTCAGACAACAGAGAACAGCAAAATGTTCCTGTGTGACTCTATAAAGCTAATTCTTAAAGGGAGATGTTAAAGAAAAAAATCAGTCTTAATTTGAATTTGTCTCTTTCCACAATTATGCAGTTGTCTTTTAATCAAACCAACAGCTCCTGTGGTTTTATTTCATGATTAGGAATCTACAAATTATCATATGTGTACTTGATGTTAAAGAAAGTGTTATCATCTTGAAGTAAAACTCTTTTGGCCCGAGTTTAATAATACCAGGTTAGGCATATAATTCAAAAGTAAATATTTCAATGATGTTTTTGGGGTTTTCGCTCTTGATTGCTTTATAGCATTTAAACTTGAAATCGGTATCTTTGTTCCAATAATAAGGTTATGCCAAAGGTGAGGAAGAAAACAAGACCCAAGCAAGGAGCTAGTAGCAGATACTAGTGGCATCTTTAGCAGCAATATTCAAATTTGATCTTGTATACATGCTTTAAGTTGTTCATCTGTATTTTCTATTGAGTGTCAGAGCAGCATATAATTAAGAGAAATTGTTTGTAATTGCAGCGTACTCCATTATAGCTTAATAATCTTCTTATGCTTTGTTGAATGTTATTTAAAATCTTTCATTCTGTGGAAAGAGTCATGTTCCCTTTCAGAGAGGGCTAGCTCTGTCTGAGGAAAGGTTTCAAAATTATAGGGTTTGTTTTTATGTAGATGTTATAAATTAATAGATAGTTATTAGCTGGTTATCTAATAAAAGAAGAGTAGGTTATAATAATTTATGCAATCGGAGAAAGAGAAAACTGCTAAGAAAAAGAAAACAAAATATTTTTTCTCATTTTTTTCACCTGTACCACTGGTGTCTGTTGCTATAAGTACCTTCCATCTCTATTTGGCCTTAAAAATTAAAGAAAAAGCATGAATCAGTTATAAAGGAGATTTAAATGGAAAGACAGGAAGATGTCTCTTAGGACTGAATTGTGTTCTGACAAAATCCACCTGTTGAAGCTCTAATACCCAGTGCAACTGTATTAGAGATAGACTTTAAGGAGGTATTTAAGGTTAAATGATGTCATAAGGGTGGGGTACTTATCAAATAGGACTAGTGTCATTATAAGGAGTAGAAGAGACACTAGTATTACATGCATAAAGAGGAAAGGCCATGTGAGAGCGTAGTGAAAAGGTAGCCATCTACAAGTCAGAAAAAGAAGTCTCACTAGAAACCAACCTTTCTGGCACCTTGATCCTAGGCTAGCAGTCTCCAGAGCTGAGAGAAAGTGTATTTCTTCATTTAGGCCACACTGTCTGTGGTATTCTATTATGATAGCCTGAGCCCACTAATACAAGAACTGAATAGGATCTAGCCCCAAAAGTTTTAACATCATCTCTGTAAGTTAGTGTAAATTGAATATGTATCAGCTGGATACAACCAAACTTGTTTTACATTTACATTTCTAAGTAATTAGTATGTTACTCAAATATGCATCAATATTTAAAACTGTATGCAGTTATTTCCAGTTTATAAAATACTTTCACATTCATTAACCCATCTGATTATTAAGGAATATGATAATCACTTACCACACAACCCAGCAATTCTACTCCTAGGGTATATATTCAAAAGAAATTAAAATCTATGTTCACCTAAAAACTGGACAGAAATACTCATTCAAGCATTATTTATAATAGCCAAAACAACCCACATGTCCATCAACTGATGAATGGATAAATAAAATGTAGTGTATCTGTACAATGGGATATTACCCTGCAATAAAAATGAATAGGGTACTTATAAATGCCACAGCATAGATGAACTTTTGAAAACATTATGTTAAATGAAAGAAGTCAGAAGTCACTCACAAAATAGCACATTCTGTATATGACATGTTCTTCATAGGCAAATCTGTAGAGATAGAAAGTGGATTCATTATTGCATAAGACTGGGGTTTAGAAGGAAGTGGGGAGTGACTTAAATTGTAAAGGTTTTTTTTTTTGGAGGGACAAAGATGTTTTAAAATTAATTGAGGTTATATTTCACAACCTCATGGATATACTAAAAAAGGCTTTTTTTAACACTTTTAATGGTGAATTATATGCTATGTTAGTTACATTTCAATAAAGATAAAATGTTAAAACTTTTAGTGTTCTCTTCTTTCATCCCAGACCAATAAAAATTTCTCCCTAGGGGCTAAAAAACAATGATTTAAAAAAATCGTCTGTCAAGTATGTTTCCTTCTATGTTACTTAGGTTTTACCATGAACTTTTCAATTGTATGCTAAAAATGAAACTATTCCTAACTTTTTTGTGTCTTTAAGTGATTATTTAAAATACTTATTAATGTTTTAGAAAAGTTATATTACCTATTGGCTATGAAAAAGGTTAAGTTCAGAAAAGGTAAAGTTTCTAGAATCATCATCAAAATTCCTATTTAAAAGTAGAAAATCATGAGAAAAATATAATTTGACAAAAAGGAAAAATTTGTAGAATGTATAAATTCAGGCCACAGAAACCATAGAAGCATTGCAAAACTGAAATAGCAACATTATGTCATAAAACCATTGAATTTCATAGATAATTTTAGCTATAATTTTGGTGCACCTACTAATGTAAAAAATTTCTGTATCTGCCTAATGGGTTGACCTCTTGAAAGAATCACACAGAAAAGATATCACTCAGAATTGCAGACCCTTTGATTTTCTTCTTCAAGTAATGACTTATTTATTCCTCATTGTCTTTGTGAAGAATACATTTCTTGCTAAAGTATGGCAAGCTCAATCATTTGGAATTACAAATTTGTTAATGCTATATAATATTAAATAGTTCTCTTTGAATTTTTTAAACACCTGAATTATAGAGCTCAAAGTTTGTTTCATATTTTTCAGTACATTTGACCTGTTTAGAATCCAGACAAGATGATAAGAATGAGACTTTATCCATTTACATAATTCTAGAAAGAAAACATAACTTTTATTTGACGGAAGGAGTAGAGTTGGCAAAAATAAATAATTAAACAAACCAGTTAATACACAAATACATACATAATATCTACGTAAGAAAGACATACAGTACCATCTAACATACCACCCTTTTCAAAAATGCTAGAGTTTTAGCAGCCTGGAACTTATTATATTCCATTTAAAAATATTACTGTTGCTTTAGTATGAAACTCTGACACTTTACAAGTGGTTGTGTGAGCACTAATTTTGTCAAGTGGGATGGATCAAGCAAGCATCTCATGACTGGTAATCTGCATCTCTGAGTACCATTCGTTGCTCCGTTGCTTTACAGTGTGCTTGGCTTATTGATCAGTGGTGTCCAACTAACTACTGGATTGCTTGTTTGTTGTTATTCGGTAGCAAATTTCAGGTATCTCAGTAATAAAATCTGTGTCTCTGTTTACATTGATGTTCAAAATCTACTTATGCATATCTTTATGAAAACAGATTTCAAAAGAAAGATTTTAATTCATCTGGAGAAAATTCTAATTTATGAAATGCAGTTTGGACATTTGTTGCTCCTTTATTCTAGGATGGCTGAGGCTCTATGTCATCATGTGTGTTTTCTTTCTGGTATATCTATATGCAACAGTTATACGCTGCTAGCATGATACTAGAAACCCTCCAGTGAGGGAGGTGCCATCTCATCTCATGCCTCCTAAGAGTGCCTTAATTCTAACACTTATGCAGCTATTCTGGCTTGTCCTTAGGACAGAAAATTTTGTCTCACTGAGGTAAGAATATTTTATAAGGACTTTGTATTTTTAGAAAGGGCAGGAAGTAATCACAGTCAATGACATTTATTAACTTACATAGTTAATCTGGTGCTAGACTTAAAGGCTAGGGAAGGAGATAGGTAAACACTGCAGTTTACAAATGGTTAATCCTTTATTGCTATTTCTTTTAGTTTGTGCCTAGAAGGGGCTTTGAAATTTAGGTCATTGAGATAAGGCTGTGACAAGACGGGTATTTAATAAGACAGAGAACTTGGCTTTGAATTCCAGCTCTGCTTTTGACTTTCTCTTGGACATTTCATTTAACCTCTTTAAATTCAACATTCTTATCTAATTCTAGTTACCACATAGTGTAATATTAAGGATGAAATGTGACAACCCAGGTTTAGCATATAGCAAGTGTAAAAAGTGCTCAACAAGTGTTCATTCCTTTTGTGTTTCTGTAGAACCCACCAGATATCCTCTCTCTGACTTCATTTTGTCCTCAGTAGTCACAAAACTGGGGACAGGAGCAGGATTTCATTGTTCATTGAAAGGAGGTCCAGAACAATGTCTTCAAAGCAACTGTGAGGAGTTTGCTGGGAGAGCACTCCCTTCCTAGCTCATAGTAACAGTAATTTCTTCTTACTCATCAAAGTAATGGTCCAGCTGAGTCACAGCTATTTTTCTGCTCAGGCAAATGTTTGTATTGGAGGTAGAGGGATGGATGACTGATGTTTACGTTCTAAAACGTTCTAGTTAGTAAGGTGCAAGTTTTTGTTTGGTTATTTCTCTCATTTTCTGTCTCTGCTTTTCATTAGGATTCCTGGTTAAATAAAGTGTGCATGTACACAAGCATTTACACCTATACATAGACATGTATACATGCCATTTTATTTTAAACATTTATATAAGCTGAGATAAACTGCTGTAAATTACCAAGGGTATGCACACCTTATTGTCTCCATCAGAAGCTAACTTATAAACAATTTAGAATTTTCTTGGCCTTTAATTCCATTGCTAACAATTCTCCATTCCATTTACCTGCTCTCTTCTTAATGATTGCCTCACAGTTCTCTGAAAAACTAAACACTCTAACCCTCCTTCTCTCTGACATCTCTATAAAACCTGCTGGCTCTTTCTACTCTTGACTCCTGAATATGGACATCCTATTACAAAGTTTTAGCCTACTCTGATTCTAAAAAAGCCTACCTTTTAAACCTCTCATGACTTGCTCACTAATTTATTTTGAGTCTTAAGTTATACTCATATTCCTAAACGTTATTCCCGTATTCCTGACTGCTTACAGGGCATCTCAAATTCTTCAAATATAAAACCAAACCCATCTTATGGCAGTGCCCGCCTTATTTCTAGTCTCTATGTTTTCCCATAACAAACACTCAATAAAATGTCTCTGGCTTTTAAAATTTTTATGTATCTTTTATTCTCTTCTTTTTTTTAACAACACCAGTCATTAACTGAAAACTTTCTGAAAACCATGGAAGTTTATATTAGCATGATTCCATCTATCATATTCAATTTTTTGTTCTTACTTAAAATACATTCCTAGGATTAAAAGTTCAGTACATGAATTTTTAAGGCTAAATTACCATCTCTACCTCTTCATGGGTTCTCTGGTCATTTAGATATATTAAATAATTCACCACACAACTCATTCAGTTTTTTTAAGATATACTGGAGAGGATGCTCAGCTCTTCAGTGGCATTGTCTATGTCCTAATACAGAACGGTTCCTCAAATCCAGTGTTACCCTGCATCCAAGACATGGCATTTATTGCCGCTTCTCTCACACAGGAAATAACTACTACCTTTTTTAAAATTTAGGAGCTGGGCTGATCTCAAAGTATAACAAATTAAGCATTAAATCTCATCAATGCTCTGTGACCTGGTGACTAAATTCAATGTGTGACTACTTTAGTCAGATATTTTATGTGTTTTATCTCAATTTTATATATCTTTATTTTCTCATATTTAATATATCTTACATGCTAGTCATGAGGATTAAATATACCTAGTTGATTTATCATTGTTTCATATCTAGTTTATCCTTTTAACATGTTTAACAGAGAAATGGGCTTGTAACTCAAGATCACAGCATCAAAGGAATATTCTGCTAGCTAGTCTGTTTGGTAAGTGAAGGTCTGATCAATACCTAATGAGAAGTTAATGCAACTTGCATTTTTTAAATCACTAGCCTGACATATAATAAGAGCTCTACCAAAAATTGTTGAATGAATGAATAAACTCAAATTCAAATCAAATATTCATAGAAAATATAAATGATGTTCTTCAACAAAACACTTTAATAACCAGGTAATTCTCCCACTTGTGGATGAGTTTTTGGAGTTTAATTCAGACAGAAAGAGAGGAATTATATTCACTTGATAATAAGTGAACTTTTCTCATATATATTAGTATGAACTTGCACTGTCATTGGTTTCACAAAAACATCCATGGGCAATTTTAATACTCTTAATATTTTTAAGGATTATGGTCTCTGCATAGCACTGAACACTAGAATCAACTGCAAAACATGTAAGTGGTAGTTGTCATGTTGGCTTTTAAAACTATTACAGTCATTTTTGTGGAGAAATTCTTCTTACCTGTGGTAGTATTCCTCACAATTAATGCCAATGCTGAGAATTACACCAGGCTTAATCATGAGCCTTGTACTGTATGCAATATTCTTTCTTAATTGCCCAACTGAATTGCAAAGTGCATCTTGATCCAGGTAGCAACTATACAAGTGATACTTGTATCTGTAGATTTTATTTGGCACATATCGCCAGTATTTTACATGTGTCAATTCAACTCTCACACACTCATCTTTTGCCTCAATTTATTAAATGCCTTTCTTAAAATATAAAAAAAGGTGAAAAGAACTGAGATATAATTTTACATGCAAGTATATCATTAATTTCATTTCTTTAATGCTAAGAACCAGTATATGAGGTGAAGTTATGGAAAGTATATAAAACATCTGTGCCTATATTTAAGAAATTAATCTCAATTGATGTTATCTTCCAGTTCTTTGCAAATAATAACTTGCTCCAAATTTTATTTCCTCTTATTTTCAATTTTTGTTTGCCTCATCCTCCAAATTAGAACACTTTTGTGTCATTTTTATTTTCATTCTCATCTAATATATACTTGTAATTGTAATCTTCCTCCATAAGAATTTTTTCCTTTTCAACCTTTTTTTTTTGGAAGGGCTATTTTTCTTCAATAATCATAACTGAAGGACTTTTAAATTTAAGATTCCCTAATACTTTCTTATTATACTTTATCCATTCTTAAGAAACAAAGTTCTTCATCTTGTTGTCAGTAAAGTTACCATTTTTTCAAGAGCCTACTATCTGAACCCTAATTTATATGCATTATCTCGTATAGTTTTTCCATTTAGTTCTAATATTATTATCTAAGTTTATAAATGAGCAAAAGCAATGGTCAGAAAAGCTGTATAGCTTGTCTTAGTTAAAGCAGTCAGATTCTCTCTAGGTCTTATTCCAAAACTCTCTGCTTTTTGAACTATTCCAGAATTTAATAGATGCCTATAGATATATGTAGTTATTCTTAAGTATTTGACAAGATTCCTTGCCAAGTTTAATAGATTTGACTTACTGCTGTCATGATTTATTTGTAAAAGATAAAGCTTTTAAAAATATTGACTTTCTTTTGTAGATTCAATCTTTTGATGTGTTTTACCAGGTAGTTGAATTACGGTGGCTACTATCTCCAAGTAGTAGTTAGATAGTGTCTGGGAGAAGAACAGAATCAGTTACCAGAATGATATCAATGAATCCAGATCTTAGGAAATGGCACTACTGTTATAAAAAATATGGCCAAAACTAATCAATTATTTTTATTTATAAATAACATTGGCATAAGTTAGCCAGTGGAAGGGACAGAACACCTTGTTATTGGGTCCTCATAAGAGGTAACATTGATAGGATCTTTGCAAATACAGTCTTAGAGAATGATGGATACTCCTGAAAAAAGATCTTTAAAGCAGTCTCTGCTCTAAAAGAACCCACTTTACCTTAGATATAAATTGGGATTTTGTGTTCTTAGGTAATCAGACATTGACTAGAAGGGAAAATTCTGGCAGATGAATAAAAATATCCTTGGCACTATGTTCGGATTAGGTGTATCCAAGTACCATTTAGTATCTTTCACCAAAATAAATAAATATATATAGATGTCAAATATAATTTTCATAGTACAAGTGAAGATTCTTAATATTTACAGTATGTTTAGGCCCATCATGATTCTTGGAAATTTTTTTGAAAATGAGAAGGTATATGAACAAAGTGCTAGGTGTGCTAATTGCTACTCAGTGAGTAAATACTAAGCTGTTTTATCCAAAATGAGATTGACTTGTACTATGCAGTCATGAATTTTTTTAAACAATAAAGAACCCTACTAACCTTCTGATTCTTTTCTGGGAGTTCAATTTGAACTCTTGAGATTCCTTTTCAGAGTCAGTAAGCTGATAAATCCTTCTGTGAATGAAAATAACAAGACTGGTGTGTACTAAAAGTTGTCAGAGCATAAAGATATGTGTGTGTCTGTGTACATATGTGTCTGTGGGGGCTGGGTACGTATCTGTGTATGTGTGTGTAAAATGTGTTTTCTCTTCTTTAAAACCGGTCAGGAAATATTGGTCATTTTTGAGCACATGCCAAGAACAAATATCCTAGCCAAAAAGAATAGTTTTCTTTTTTTCCAGACAGTTAAGGAAGTGTCTGAAAATAAGGACTGTAATAGAACTGCCTCCTCAGATAGAATTATAGCATAATTACTGAGGAGCCAGTATATATTTTATACTGCTCTTTTAGAACTTTCTACTATTTTTTATCCTTTAGAAGATTTTACTACACTGAACTAAGAAGAGGTCATAGTCCATACATCTGACAAATAAGTAAAAAGGTGATAAAACGAAGTAGAAAATGCTTAAAACTATATTACACAGAGTTAATGTAATACCAGCTTTAACCCTTACTTTAGTTATGCTAATTCATTACCTAACCCATTCAAGATTTAATTAAATAAAGAATGCAGTAATGTACAGTGCAAAGCTACCTTCTCCCGTAGAACTGTTTTTATTTAGTCATAGGTTCATAGACATTTCTGGATCTTTACATCCCTTAGTCTTTTCATTAGAAGCAAAGTGAATAAATATGTCTATCCAGTCTAAGTATTTGTAGTTGAATAGAGGTATGATTAGTACTAAAAATGCAGTTGATTATATATCTCAAGCAACGTGTTTTAAAGTCTTTTGCCATCCACCGAAAAGGGGAAAATGCCATTATAAAGAATTAATTATAACTTCATTTTGTACCTTCATTTTGTAAATGCTTTCAGGAAAAAATTAAAATGCTAATTAAAAAATAAGTATCTGTACTTCAACATCCAGTTTCTTTTCTGAAAAATCATTTTTACATAGACTGTCCCGTATACCTAAATTACAGTGGTTTTGTTTGTACTGTTATTAGTGGGAATTTAAAATCTAAGTGTGGGTAAAAGGCTATGTGGATATTTGTTACACCAGAAAATTTATAACTTAACTTGTGGGAGTTTTGCAACTTTGGGCTGTCATTTTTTCTTTTGGAGTTCTTGATCTCCTCTGTTCTGGCTTCTGCAGTTGTGTGACATAAATTCCAATTTCCCCACAAGTTAATAAGCAAAATTTACTCATATTCTAAAAGCTCTCTGTTCCTTAGCTATTTAATAACAAAGACATCACTCGTGTATATTAACACATTTAGTGTTAAACTTACATTGTTTTTTTATAATTTGTGCAGAGTAATGAGGGAATTGAAATTATTTTCAAGATAAGTATAAAACAAGGCAAAAATTCTACCATTCTAAGGTAAGTCGATGGCTCTTACTCATACCTTCAGATTTATCTGTGTAACTGTGTTTTGTATTATGCTATTTTATGAAATATCATATGTAAAACAAATACATTTACCTAACATATATGTTCAATTATAAAGGATGGTAAATAAAACCAGGTGGACCATTACTTATCTTCAAATACCAGTATAATCATTGCAGTTGCCCACCTTTCATTCTAGGATTGGTCACTATGCAGAAGTTTCTGGTTTTCTTTCTCTCGTATTTCTTTATGATTTTATTTACATGGGTATATTAAGTATTTGCAAGTTTAGAAAGTCATATTACTTTGTGTAATGACACTTTATCTCTACTTACGCATTTTTGTCTTGAAGCCCATCTTTAAGGTTTTTATGTACCTATATCAGCTCAAGCTTGCTCTAGGCATTTTCCATTGCTTTATCTTTTTTCTCATCTCTCTTTTCCCTTTTTACAGATATACCTCTGTGTGGCATGTGACTGGATTTTGTTTTAATAGGCTTTTCGGACATTTAAAAAAATTAATTAAAAAATTATAGTTGATTTACAATGTTCTGTCAATTTCTGCTATAACCCAGTTATACATTTATATATGTTCCTTTTTTTTTTTTTACATTATCCTCCATCATGTTCCATCAAAAGTGATTAGACAGAGTCCCCTGTGCTATAGAGCAGACTCTGATTGGTTATCCATTCCAAATGTAATAGTTTACATCAACTAACCCCAAATTCCCAGTCCATCCCAATCCCTCCCCCTCTCCCTTGGCAACCACAAATCTGTTTTCCATGCCCATGAGTTCGTTTCTTTTCTGTAGAGAGGTTCATTTGTGCCATATATTAGATTCCATATATAAGTGATAGCATATGGTATTTATCTTTCTCCTTCTGACTTACTTCCATTCATACTGTTGCATTTTTTATGGCTGAGTAGCATTCCATTGTGTATGTATACCACATTTTCTTTCCTTTTTTGAGTTTATTTTTTAATATTTTTTCTATTATAGTTGATTCACAATGTTCTGTCAATTTCTGCTGAACAGCAAACTGACCCAGTCATTCACACACACACACACACACACACACACACACACACACACACACACACACATATTTTTTCTCTCATTATCCTCCATCATGTTCCATCACAAGTGGCTAGATGTATATCCCTGTGCTATACAGCAATATCTAATTTCTTGGGCACACCAAATGCAGTAGTTTGCATATATTAAGCCAAACTCCTAATCCCTCCCAAACCCTCTCCCTCTTCCTTGTCAACCACAAGTCAGTTTTCCAAGTCCATGAGTTAGTTTCTTTTCTCTAGATCAGTTCATCTATAGCATGTATTAGATTCCAGATGTAAGTGATATCATACGGTATTTGTCGTTCTCTTTCTGACTTACTTCACTTAGTATGAGAGTTTCTAGTTCCATCCATATTGCTGTAAATGGCACAATTTTGTTCTTTTGTCTGAGTAGTATTCCATTGTGTATATGTACCACATCTTCTTAATCCATTCATCTGTTGATGGATATTTAGGTTGTTTCCATGTCTTGGCTATTGTTAATGGTGCTGCTATGAACATAGGGGTGCATGTATCTTTTTTAATGAAAGTTTTGTCCAGATATATACCCAGAAGTGGGATTCCTGGATCATATGGTAGTTCTATATTCAGTTTTATAAGGTACTTCCATACTGTTTTCCATATTGGCTATACCAGTTTACATTCCCACCAGCAGTGTAGAAGGGTACCCTTTTCTCCACACCCTCACCAGCCTTTGTTATTTGTAGGCTTACTAATAATGGCCATTATGACCAGTGTGAAGTGGTACCTCATTACAGTTTTGATTTGTGTTTCTCTGATAATTAGTGGTGTTGAGCATTTTTTAGTGTGCCTGCTGGCCATCCATATGTATTCTTTGGAGAAATGTCTGTTCAAGTCTTTTGCCCATTTTTCAGTTGGGTTGTTTGCTTTTTTGTTGTTGAGTTAATTGATTTGTTTGTCTACTTTAGAGATTAAGCCCTTGTCAGTTGCATTGTTTGAAACTATTTTGTACAATTCCATAGGTTGTCTTCTTTTTGTGTCTGACATATTTTAAATTGTAAACTTTGGTTTATTTACTTTGATCACAGATGCAGTGCATTTTTTCTGATTTTTTTTCCATTATAGCTGGTTTACAGATTTCTGTCCATTTTCCAGCTGCACAGCATGGTGACCCAGTTACACATACATATATGAATTCATCACAAGTGACTAGGCATAATTCTCAGTGCTATACAGCCAGATGTTGCTTTTCCATCCCAGAGACAATAGTCTACAACTGGTAACCCCAGTCTCCCATACCATCCCACTCCCTCCCCCACCCTCCTAGCAGCCACAAGTCTGTTCTCCAAGTTCATGATTTCTTTTCTGTAGAAAAGTTCATTTGTGCAGTATATTAGATTCCAGATATAAGTGATATTGTATGATATCTGTCTTTCTCCTTCTGACTTGCTTCACTCAGTCTGAGTGTCTCTAATTCCATTCATGTTGCTGCGTATTTTGTTCTCTTTTTGTGTTTAGAGTTTTCTATAATCACTTCCCCCGTGTAATTATTTTGCCTTCTTTAGGATGGATTTTTGAGTTATATTTCACCTTCCTTTTTTCTTCCTTTAGTGCTTTAGAATAATGTACTTGATTTCTATGCTTAGTGGTTACTCTAGAAATTTCAATAGGCCTATTTAATTTGGCAATATAAATAGTCTATATTTTTAAAAGATATTCTCCAATGTGAGATTCTAGAATCAAGGGATACAAGTGATTTTATGGCTTTAAAAAACATACTGCTAAATTTTCATCTGAATAAGTAATATGAGTGTATACTGCCACTGGCAATGCATGAATGTATGCTTTTCATTTTCTTTAAATTTAAGTATTATGATTATTTATTTGTCTGTTTTTGTGCTAATTCTATTGTGGAGATATTTTCTTTATTGTTGATGTTTTTATATATTGCCTAACTAATATTTTCATGTGTGAGTTGTTTTTTTGTGCAAATTTAGCTGTTTAGTTACTGAATTTTATCTGTTCATTATGAAATAAATAATTTATTTGATACTGATTTTTTCATTGTAGCAGTTTAACAGTCTCAGGTCTGTTGGTTAATTTGTCTTCTACATTTTCTGCATCACTATGATCATACTTTTTATGATAGAATGTAGTATTTAAACAGATGCTTTTTTATATGTCTTTCTGTCTGCCAGATTGGAGCAATATTATATTCAAATCTCTGCTTACATTACCTAATAGCATGTTCATGAGCATAATCCTAAATGCCAGATATGGAGTTTTTTTTTTTTTTTTTCCTGAGCTGTCATTGCCACCTGAAAGTGTACAAATCTTGCCAGATAATTATAAAGATAGTCTCCAAAGGGAATGTATTGCCAGTCAATTTGCCACATTTAACTAGAAGCTGACTACTTCATTTTAACTTTTTTGTGCTGTTATATGTTTCTTTATGAATTAAAGTTGAGTGAGGATGGAGGAAGTTTGGATATATCCCTTCCATCTCCTGAATATTTCTATAATTTGAAAGTTGCTTCTTTTTTCTTCTGTCTTTTTAGGGCTGCACCCGTGGCATTTGGAGGTTCCCGGCCTAGGGATTGAATCAGAGCTGTAGCCGCTGGCCTGTGCCTTAGCCACGGCAACACAGGATCCATGTCGCATCTGTATCCTACACCGAAGCTCACAGCAAGGCCAGATGCTTAACCCACTGAGGGAGGCCAGAGATAGAACCTGCGTTCATGGATACTAGTCAGATTTGTTTCCACTGAAAAATGATGGGAACTCTGAGAGTTACTTCTTAAATGTTCATTTCTATCACATCCAGTCATTTATAGAAGAAGTCCATACAAAATAGCAGCTATTATACTAAGTGTTAGGGATTAAAATTTAATTAAGATACTGTCTTATATACGTTTATATTTTTTTATTTTATTCTGGAAATGTCTTATTTTATTTAATTACTTCATTGGTTTACTGAGATATGACCATAAAGCACTCATGTGAAATAGTACTGGAGTGAGCTACTTTTGACCTTTATTTATATGTGTATGTATGTATGTATGTATGTATATTTTTAAAAAGCTGTTTTTTCTTTGGTTTTTATTTTTATTTTATTTTTAATTTCAGTTTTATTAAGGATTAACTGACACAAAGTTATAAAATATTTAAAGTGTACATCATGTTTATTTGATATATATATACACTGTGAAGGGATCCTTCCAGGATCCCTCCATCTAGTTAATTAAAATGTTCATCACCCTGCATATTGATCTTTTTTTTTTTTTTTTTTGGTGAGAACATTTAAGTTCTACTCTTGAGGCAAATTTTAGTTACACAATACTTGTTAACAACTACAATCACCGCGTTACATTAAATCCTCAGACCTTATTCCTTATAACTGAAAGTTTGTACTCTTTTGCTGACCTATCCGTATTTTGCCCACCCTCCAGTCCCTGACAAAACTGCTTTTTTATGCTATGAATTTGACTTTTTAAAACGTTTTTTTTGGAATTCCACACGGAAGTTATACTGTATAGTATTTGTCTTTCTCTGTCTGACTTAGCATAATGTTCTCAAGGCGCATCCACGTTGTTGCAAAATGGCAAGATTTCTTCTTTTTCATTGTTGAATAATAGTATTCCATTATTGTGTGTATACATCATATATATATGTGTATGTGTGTATGTGTGTGTGTATTACACTTGGGTTATTTCCATATCTTGACTATTGTGAATAATTCTGCAATGAACATGGAAGTATATATATCTTTAAGATTCTGTTTTCATTTCCTTTGGATATATATGTGTGTATGTACATATATATGTATACACATATACACACATATAAAATCACTACTTTATATATATATATAAGATAAGCACTATTATGTATATGATTATACATATATTTTCATGTATACATACGTGTATATATGAATCTTACAGTAACCACAAGCCAAGTATCTATAATATATACATGTAGAAATCAGGAAAAGAAATCCAAACACAACACTAAAGAGGAATCATTAAATAATATTGTCTGTTTACAGGAGTGAGAATTTCTTGACCATTTTATTTCTCTGTTTATTACAGAAAGTCTATAATACAAGAATTTTGCTTTAATTGATATATTTAATGATTATTTTGTGAGCCATTGGGCAGACTAGAATAGGTCAATGCCATTGATCTAACGGAGAATCAGCCATATATGCAAGAAGATTGGATGGTAATGGGCCCATTTTTGAGAGGTGAGAGCTAAAAGATAATTCACATGTTCCTTTATTTATGGAGAAAGTAGTAGTCATAAAGAGATCTTTATTCAGAGTTGAAGGACATAGTAAAACATGCAAATACTTTCTCATCACAGCTATTTTAGTATGCATGTTTTCAAGCATGCCCTTTGATTCAATTCTGCCTGAGGAGGTGACCAAGACTCAGTGACTCAAACCCACTAGTTATGTCAACTTATGTTAATTAATATGTGAGCACGTGAGTGGATATTTCCCTGGAGCTACTGGGATAAGCCCCCCCAACACACATATTGCCTTTACGAGGATAGAGTTTCAGTCATTACCAACTCAAAAGAAGAGTTTGCTTGAGAATGGAGCCAAAAAGGAACGAAACAGGTCTGAGATATGGAGAAGTTTTGGTCAAGTCCCAAAGATATTGTTTTGAGTCATTGTATTTATTTGTAATTGAAGTCACATTTGCCATGGAACTTTAAGTTTTTTTTTCTTTTAGCTATTTTTTTATTACTCAATGAATTCATTACATTTATAGCTATACAGTGATCATCACAACCAAATTTTATAGCATTTCCAATCCAAACACTCAGTGCACCTCTCCACCCCCAACCTGTCTCATTTGGGAACCATAAGTTTTTCACAGTTTGTAAGTCCGTATCTGTTCTGCAAAGATGTTCATTGTGTCCTTTTTTATATTACACATGTAAGTGATAGCATTTGATGTTGGTGTCTCACTGTCTGACTGACTTCACTTAGCATGATAATTTCTAGGTTCATCCGTGTTGCTGCAAATGGTGTTATTTCTTTCCTTTTAATGGCTGAGTGATATTCCATTGTGTAAATAGACTACTTCTTTATCTACTCCTCTGTCGATGGACATTAGGTTGTTACCATGTCTTGGCTACTGTATATAGTGCTGCATTGAACAGTGGAATACCTGTATCTTTTTGAGTCATGGTTTTCTCTGGATAGATGCCCAGTAGTGGGACTGCTGGATCAAACGGTAATTCTATTTTAGTTTTCTGAGGAATCTCCATACTGTTTTCCACAGTGGTTACATCCAGTTTACATTCCCACCAACAGTGTAATAGGGTTCTCTTTTCTCCACACACTCTATAGCACTTATTGCTTGTAGACTTTTTGATGATGGACATTGTGGCCAGTGTAAGGTTATACCTCAGAGTGGTTTTGATTTGCTTTTCTCTAATGATTAGTGATGTTGAACATCTTTTCATGTGTTTTGTGGCCATCTGTATGTCTTTTTTGAGAATTGTCTGTTTAGATCTTCTGCCCATTTTTTGATTGGATTGTTTGGGGTCTTTTTTTGGTATTGAGCTGCAGGAGGTGTTTATAAACTTTGGAGATTAATCCTTTGTCAGTCGCTTCATTGACAAATATTTTCTCCCATTCTGTGGGTTGTCTGTTCATTTTGTTTAGGGTTTCCTTTGCTGTGCAGAAACTTTTAAGTTTAATTAGGTCCTGTTTTTTTTTGTTGTTGTTCTTATTGTCATTCTTCTAGGAGGTGGATCTAGGAAGATATTGCTGTGGCTTATGTCAGAGAGTGTTTGGCCTATGTTTTCTTCTAATAGTTTTATAGTATCTGCTCTTATATTTAGATCTTTAATCCATTTTGAGTTTATTTTTGTGTATTGTGTTTGGAAGTGTTCTAATTTCATTCTTTTACATGTGGCTGTCCAGTTTTCCCAGTACCATCTATTGAAGGGTCTTTCTTTTCTTCATTGCATATTTGTGCCTCTTTTGTCATAGACTAGTTGACTCTAGGTGCATAGGTTTAATTCTGGGCTTTCTATCCTGTTCCACTGATCTATATTTCTGTCTTTGTGCCAGTACCATACAGTTTTGATGACTGTAGCTTTGTAGTGTAGTCTGAAGTCAGGGAGCCTGAATCCTCCAGCTCCATTTTTCTTTCTCAGGATGGCTTTGGCTATTCTGGATCTTTCATGTTTCCAAACAAACTTTAAAATATTTTCTTCTAGTTCTGTGAAAAATGTGCTTGGTAATTTGGTAATTTGATAGGGATTACATTGAATCTGTAGATTGCCTTGGGTAGTATAGTCATTTTGCTAATATTGACTCTTCCAGTCCAAGAGCGTAGTATGTCTTTCCATCTGTTTGTGTCATCTTTGATTTCTTTCATCATCATCTTATAGGTTTCAGAGTACAGGTCTTTTGTCTCTTTAGGTAGTTTTATTCCTAAGTATTTTATTCTTTTTGATGCAATGGTAAATGGGTTTGTTTCCCTAATTTTTCTTTCTGATCTTTCATTGTTAGTATATAGAAGTACAGTCAATTTCTGTGTATTAGTTTTGTATATTCTGATTTTTTTGGATGTAATGTCCTGAAAATGTCGATTAAGTCTAACTTTTCTATTATGTCATTGAGGATCTCTGTTGCCATATTGATTTTCTGTCTAGAGGATCTGTCCATTGATGTGAGTGGCATGTTAAAGTCTCTTACTATTGTATTCCCATCAATTTTTCCTTTTATGTTTGTCTGCTAGTATTTGTTGTAGGTATCTGGGTGCTCCTCCATTAAGGCCCTATATATTGGTGATTATAATATCCTTTTCTTGAATGGATCCTTTTACCATTAAATAATGTCCTTCTTTGTCTTTCTTTATGGCCTGCATTTAAAAGTCTATTTTGTCTGATATGAGTATTGCAACTCCTGCTTTCCTGTCTTGTTCATTTGCATGAAATATCTTTTCCCATCCCCTCTTGTTCAATCTATATGTATCCTTTGCCCTAAGGTGAGTCTGTTGTAGACAAAAGATTGAGGTTTTTGATTTTTTTTATCCAGTCTGCCACTCTGTATCTTTTCATTAGAACATTCAGTCCATTGACATTTAAGGTAATTATTGATAGATATGTATTTATTGGCATTTTAGACCTTGCTTTCCAGTTGATTCTATATTTCTACTTTCGTCCTTTCTTTTTTTGGTTGGATGATTTCCATTTATTTTAAGCTTGAGTACTTTTCTTTTTAGTTCTTATGAATGTAATGTTTGGTTTTGATTTGTGGTTGCCCTGTTTTTTAAGTATGTTAACCCCTTCCTGTATCTGCTTGCTTTAGGCTGATAGCCATACGGGCTCAAACACATGATTAAAAAAAAGCCTAGATTTTCTTATTTTCATTCCCCACATCCTATGATTTTGAAGTCCTTTTTTTTTTTAACATATTCATGCTTGTCTTTTTGCATTCCTTGTGTTTATGATCACTTTACAGTAGTTTTTTTTTCTTTTTTTCCCTCTTTTAGATCTGTGTGCTCGGTTATTTAAGTGATTGCTTTCCAGATGTTGTTTTCTCCATTCTGTTTCTTCTTACTTCTTTTTTTTATTTAGAGAAACCCTTTCAGTATTTCCTTTAGAATGGGTTTGGTATTGCTGTACTCTTAGGTTTTGTTTGTTGGAGAAATTCTTTATTTCCTCTTCTATTTTAAATGGTATTCTTGATGGATAGAGTATTCTAGGCTGCAAAATTTTTCCTTTCAGAACTTTAAATATATCTTGCCACTCCCTTCTGGGCTATAATATTTCTGTAGTGAAATCAGCTGATAGCCTTATGGGGTTCCCCTATAATTAAAGCTTTCTTTTTCTCTTGCTGCCTTTGGAATCCTCTGTTTATCTTTAACTTTTGCCATTTTTATTAGTATGTCTTGTTGTGATCTGTTTGGGTTCAACTTGTTTGGGGCCCTCTGTGCTTCCTGTATCTTGATGTCAGTTTCCTTTAAATTTGGAAAGTTTTCAGCCATAATTTCTTCAAATACATTTTCAATCCCCCTTTTTTTTAATCCTCCTTCCGGAATTCCTATTATGTGTTGATTGGCTCAATTTTTATTATCCCATAGATCTCTTATATTGCTTTCATGTTTTTTTAAATTTGGTTTTCTGTCTGCTGTCCTGATAGGGTTATTTCCATTTTTCAATCTTCCAAGTCACTAATTCATTCCTTTGCATTATTCATTTGCTCTTTAGTGCCTTTAGCTCAATTTGCATCTCTGCAAATGAATTTTCTAATTTTTCTATGTTCCTCCTTATATTTTCTAGTTCCTTTCTAAAGGAATCTGCATTACTGTTCATATCTGCTCTTAATTCCTTGGTATTTCATCTTAATTCCTTCAGTATTTTCACTATCTCCTTTTTGAACTCAGTGTCTGTCAGACTGCAGAGGTCTGTTTCATTTTTGCTGCTTTATGGGAATTCTGTTCCTTTAACTGGGAATTAACTGTTTAACTGAGCTTCTTCATCTTGCTTCTGTTTTTCATTTTCTGTGAGTTTAGGGAAGCCAAACTGTAGTCTTGTAGGGTTACGTCTATGCAAGAGCACCCCTTTGTATTTTGTGGGAGGTTACTAGTTATTTTTGTCAGGGGAGTTTGGATATTTTCTTCTCTTTCTTTGGTGTAAGGAGCCTATTATCCTGAGTGTGCCGAGTGTGTTTACAGGGAGAATGAGGCAATGGGTAGGGCTAGTAGTCAGTGCCTGGTTGCTGGGCTCTTAACAGCATCAAGAACCTGCAGAAAGGTGCCGCAGGCTCCTCCTAGTTGCAGGGCCCTGGGAAGTGGTAATAAACCTTAGGAAGATTTGCAAGGTGTCCAGAGCATTTGACAGTGGCAGCAGCAGGGCGTATGAGTTCCCAGGGGAGTGAGAACAACAACAGGTAGTGTTCAGTTGCAATGCCCTCCACTGAGATGATTGGAGCCACAAGTGGTGCCTGTTCAAGGACCTCTAGTGCTAGCAGGCCATGCCCACCTCTGGAGTTAGTGATAACTGCGGTGGTTTGTCCTTTCCATCTGCAGATCATGCAAGAAGCACCCCATCTCACTTAGCCCACACAGGCTGCTTCTAGTTGCAGGACCATGGGAAGTGACAGAGATCAAGCATGTGGGCACTGCCCGGAGCTTTCAGCAGTGGCAGCAACAGGAGCAGTGTGGTCCTAAGGGTGTGAGAGCAACAACAGGTGTTGTTTGGGCACCGTACCCTTGAGGTCATTGGGACAGCAGGTGGTGCCTGTTCATGGACCCCTAGTGGTGGCAGGCCACGCCCACCTCTGGAGTCAGAGATAACTGGGGGTTTTCCCCCACCACCTGTAGACCCCGCAAGAAACACCTTGTCCTGCTTAGTTCCCACAGGAGGTGCTGCACCAGCTCCTCCTAGTTGGAAGGGAAAGTGATCAAGCATATGGGTGCTGGCCATAGCATTTGGCACTTTCAGCTACAGGGGGGTGAGAGCAGTAACGTATGGTACTTTGCTGCAGTGCCCTCTTTTTTCTTTTCTTTTCTTTTTTTTTTTTTTGCCAACCTCTTACATGACTTGGGCCAAGGTGGAGACCACTCACAGACCCCCAGTGGTGGCAGGCCAAGCCTTTCTCTGGCCTCCGAGATGACCACCACAGTCCATCCCTGTGGACCATGCAAGAGGCACCACATCACAATTAGTCCCCTACTGCCCTTAGCCCACACAAGAGGTGCCCAGCCACCCATAGCCTGCACAAGAAGTGCCCAGTCTCCTGCAGCCTGAGCATGTGGCTGCTCACCACCCATAGCTTGCACCAGAGGCACCCCACCCTCTGAGAGCCCACACATGGGTGTGCAGCAATATTCCTCTGGTGGTCCTCCCTTCTTTCTCTTTCCCTCCTCAACAATGGCACCTTTATTCTCCTGTGGGCCCAGACCTCTCAGGCTCCCTCTGCCATGGCATTCCACTAACCAGCCCATAGAACACCATTCCCTCACCCATGGCATAGCACTCCTTAGCCCCTTAGGCTGTTTCCACACAGCTAACCCTAGTCTTTTCCCTGGGAATGACCTCGGGAGCCTATGTCTCAGTGCCCAGCCCCCTCCCTAGTGCCTCAGGCTCTGGTGTCTGAGACAATGTTGCAGATGATATGTGTGGCTCTCACTCTACTTTGCCCTCCTCAGTCCAGCTACTGCACTCTTCTTGGTGACTTTGAAGTCCCTCCATCTTGGTTGATCTCTCTGTCGGTCAGATGGTCTTCCAGGTTGGGGGTTCCTTTTCTTTCACAGCTGCCTCTCAGAAATGCTAGTTCCATCCTGATTCCTTTTCTCTCTCTCTCTCATTTTTTCTTTTGTTCTACCCAGTTATGTCAAGAGTTTCTTGCCCTTTTTGGAGGTTTATGTTCTTCTGCCAGCATTCAGTAGATGTTCTGTGTGAGTCGTTTTACATGTGTTTTTTGTTTTTTTTGATGAGTTTTTTTTTTTTCTTCATGTGTTTGTGGGAGAAGTTGAGTGCCTTGTCTTACTCCTCCACCATCTTGATCTGCCTCCAAAAGTAGCATTTACAATATGACCCAGTTTTTCCACTTCAGAACAGTTGAACACAAGTTAACAAAGAGATATTTGTATGCACATGTGATAGCAGCATTAATCACGGTAGTCAAAAGATGGAGGCAACCCATGTGTCTATCAATGGACAAAATGGATAAACAAAATGTGGTGTATATATATATATATATATATACAATGGCATAATCAGCCTTTAAAGGGAAGAACATCCTGACACATGCTACAGCAAGGATGAAACTTGAGAATATTAACTAGTTACCAGAAGACAAATAACTGTCTGATTCCGTTTATATGAAACATATAGAATAGTCAAATCCATAGAGACTTAAATTAGAATGGTACTTGCCAGGAGCTGAGTGTAGGGGAGAATAGGCCGTTGTTAAAGGGTAAAGAGCTTCAGTGTTGCAAAACGAAAACAGCTTTTCTGGAGATTGGTTGTACAAGAGTGTAAAAATATTTCATACTACTGAACTTCACACTTAAAAATGGTTACGGTGGTATTTTTATGTTATGTATGTATAGCATAATTAAAAGTAAATGAAAATCCACATAGCAAAAAGTAGCTGTAGTTTTGCAGCTGATGTAGTGTTGCAACTGGAGTTTACACCTACTGTGCTCGTCTATACCAATGTGTAGTCCTTGGATCAACAGCATTATCGTGACCTGGCAACTTCAAAACATTTTTTATTCACCCTACTTGATAGGACAGAGCAGATTTATCTGGTAATTTCTAGTCCTCAGTAAAATAAAATTAACACTGTAGTGATTTTTGTAAAATTAGTAAAATTAGTATAAGAATTCAAAAACTGTTCAATGCTATTTTATGTTCATCTTACAAAATACTTGTGAGTAAAATAAATAATTCACTTTAAAAATTTTGATTTGTTCAAGCCATTAGTAAATAAATACAATTTAGAGGAAATGATCACTATAAACATAAGAGAATATACAGATTAATTTATGTGGACAAGTGCACATTCCCCAGGTACTATTCAAAATATTTTTTCTCTCACTTTTATTGAGATATAGTTGACATATAACATTGTATAAGTTTAAGGTGTAAAACAATGATTTAAGTATTTATTACAAAGTGATTTCCACAATCAGTTTAATTAACCTTCATCATCCCACATAGTTTTATAATTTTTTTTCCTGTCATAAGAACCTTTAAAATCTCTTCCCTTAATAACTTTCAAATGTCCGATGAAATATTCTAACTCATGGGCATCTTTGGAGACACTGGTCATGGTGCTGAACCTGAATTCTAGATACCCTCTTGTGTCCCAAGCTTTACCTTCTTAGTTTCTGGGCAATAAGAGTTAAAAGAAAGGATCCTGGAGTGGCATTGAGTTGCAAAGACCAAAATGAAAAAAGCACAATGAGATGTTTGAAGGGCTTCAGAACCTCAGCTAGGTATCAGAATGGAAACATATCAATATTTTAACAACTGACCTGGATGTTACGATCACATAATCACGTATGTCTGCTAGGGGACTTTAATTAATTTTACCACATTACTCTGAAAATATGGAAATGTCATAAATGTACTGTCTGGACTTGAGTTAGATTAAGACTCTGGAAAGTTGGAGGTATTAATACAACAGTAGGGACTGAACTGTAGAATCTCAGAATAAAAATCAGAGTCAAGAGTGATTCACGATAAGCACGTAATCTTGAAAGATAATAATAGTTCATTAAGTTTGCACACCCTACTATTTCAACTGTGTTAAATGGGCCATGAAAAAGGAGTGGAAAATGCTTTAATTCCTTTGAGGAGGAGATCAGATTTAAAAACTAGCTAAATAAAACCTAAGAAAATAATAGTTCAGAATTGCTTCCAGTAATTAGGGTTTTGAATATCCTGGTGAATACGGCTTAAATAATGATTTTGTGTCATGTATATATCATATCATCTTTCTGATCATTGTTGACATTTACTATGAGCTTTACATTGATACACAGAATTTATCTTCCATGTGCATTTTCTAAGGATGACTGTATGCTATATCTAGTAAAAATTAATTTAGTTTAATTTATTTCATTTTTATTTTTATTTTATTGTATTGCTTTTCAGATCTGTATCTGCGGCATATGAAAATTCCTAGGGGTCAAATCAGAGCTGCAGCTTCTGGCCTACAGCATGGCCACAGTAACACTGGATCTGAGCCACGTCTGCGACCTGCACCACAGCTCACTGCAATGCCTAATCCTTAACCCACTGAATGAGGCCAGAGATCCAACCCACATCCTCATGGATACTAGTTGGGTTTGTAACCCGCTGAGCCACAATAGGAACTCCCTAGTAAAAATGGCTTTTATTAGGCTGGAGAAATATCAGTTTATTTATTTTATGGCTCTAACGAAACTTCTAGAAAGTTAGTAAAATATAACCAAAAATAATGCTGAAAGGTACTTTTTCCCCCTTTATTCTTGTATCATTTGAGAGCAAGTTACTGATGAGGTATGCCAGCATTTCAGAATGCTCTATAATATATTTTCTTGAATCAGGATACTCTTTTATATAAAAAGACAATGAACATTAAAATTAGGAAATTAACAGTGATACGTGCTGTCGTCTAAGAAGCAAACACCACTCAAGTTGCCAGTTTCTCAACAGCACCTTTTGCAGCAAAAACATACAGTCCATGATCACATGTTTTATTTGTCATGTTTCTTTAGATTCCTCCAATAATTTTTTTTGTCTTTTTTCCTTATCTAGGGCCGTACCCGCAGCATATGGAGGGTCCCAGGCTAGGGGTCTAACAGGAGCTGTAGCTGCTGGCCTTCACCACAGCCACAGCAACGCGGGATCCGAGCCGCATCTGCAACCTACACCACAGCTCATGGCAATGCCGGATCCTTAACCCACTGAGCAAGGCTAGGGATCAAACCTGCAATCTTATGGTTCCTAGTCAGATTTGTTAACCACTGAGCCATGACGGGAACTCCATCCTCCAATAATTTTTTAAACTGTTCCTTAATTTGTGTTTGTTTTATGATTCCTCATGGTTAGATTCAGGGTACATATGTAAATGACTCTTTCTTGTGTATTCAGAATGTATTTTATTTGGAAGTATTTGAAACCATGTAAATATCATGTTGCCCAGCAAACTTTTCCTACTAATTTTAACATCTGTTGATGTTTCTTAGCTGAATTAATTATTTCAAGTAAAGTTTCCAAATGGTGAATTTCTAGATTCCTTCTGCATTTACACATTGAGATTGTATTATGAGTTTCCCTACTCTTAATTAATCAATACTAGTATGAACTCTTGGATTCCTGTATTAGTTAATGAATTAAAATTAGTAGCTGTGGTTATTTATTTAACTATACTTTACTTTAAAATCAAGTTTTTTGAATATAACTTACCTAAAATGAAACTATTTTAAGTATACTCAGAATTTTAACAAATGGTTATATGCGTATACCTAGCAAACCAGTAAAGGTATAGGACATTTATTTTACCTTAAATGTTTCCTTATGTTCTTTTACCTCTACCCACATCACATGTACCAGGAAAGTAAATTTGTTTTCAGTCACTAAAGTCCAGATCTGCACATTGTAGAATTTTATATCAGTGGAACCCTGCTATATGTATCCTTTTGTGTTTGCATTATTTTGCTCATTATAATGTTTTTGGTATTTATCTGTGCAGTTGAATGTATCAGTTGTTTGTTCCTATTTACAGGTGTGATTTTTTCCATTTACAGACAAAAATTTGTGTATTCATTTACTAGCTGGTGGACATTTTGGTTATCTTCATTTTGGGAATAAAAAATGCTATGAAAATAAATATACAAGTATTTTGTGTCTTGGATATATGATTTTATTTCTCTGGGGCAAATACTTATGTGTAAAGTTGCTGAGTAACTATGAGTAGTATATATTTAACTATATAATAAATTATACAACTGTTTTTTTCAAAGTTGCCTTACCATTTACTGTTTCTTCCAGGAGGACATGACAGTTCCGTATGTTCAACATCCTCATCAATACTTGTTATTGTCAATACTTGCTATCAGCTTCCTAATTTTGCCAATTAGTGGATGTGTATTGATACCTCATTTTGTTTTTAATTTGCACTTCCCTGATGACAGCCATTTTTAATGCCTTTTACTTGTATCGATTTAAATATTGTATTCATTTTTTATTGTGTTGTTCATTTTATTCTTATTGAGTTTTAAGAATTCTTATATTTAGAGTAGAGGTCCTTCATCAAGTATATGGAAGTATTTTATCTGATTTTGTGGCTTTTTAATTTTCTTTTAGGTGTTTTTGGAAGAACAAAGGATTTTATTTGATGAAGTGTAATTTAATTTTTTTCTTTTTTTAAATATTATTTAATGAATTTTATTTCAATTATAGGGTAAAAATCATCACAAGTCAATTTGATAGCATTTGTGTCCCAGAACCTCAGTGCATCCCCCCACCGCCCAGATTGTCTTATTTGAAAAACCAAAGGTTTTCCAAAGTCTGTGAGTCATTGTCTGTTCTGCATAGAAGTTCATTGTGTCTTCTTGGTTTCCACATGTAAGCAGTAGCATTGAATGTTGCTGTCTAGTTGTCTGACTAGTTTCACTTCGCATGATAATTTCTATGTCCATCCATGTTGCTATAAATGCTGGTATTTCATACCTTTTAATGGTTGGGCAATATTCCATTGTGTGTATGTACCATATCTTCCCTATCCACTCCTCTGTCAATGGGCATTTAAGTTGTTTCCATGACCTGGCTATTGCATAGAGTGCTGCAATGAACACTGGAGTACATGTGTCTTTTCGAGTCATGATTTCTGCTGGATAGATACCCAGGAGTGGGACTGCTGGATCAAATGGTAATTCTATTTTGAGTTTTCTGAGGAATCTCCATACTGTTTTCCACAGTGGTTGTACCAGTTTGCAATCGCACCAGCAGTGTAATAGGGATCCTTTTACTCCACACCCTCTCCAGCACTTATTTTTTGTAGACTTTTTGATGATGGCCATTCTGGCTGGTATAAGGTGGTACCTCATAGTGGTTTTGATTTGCATTTCTCTAATGAGGAGCGATGTTGAACATCTCTTCATGTGTTTATTTGCCATCTGCATGTGTTCTTTGGAGAACTGTCTGCCTTGATCCTCTGCCCATTTTTTGATGGGGTTGATTGTTCTTTCGGTATTGAGCTGTAAGTGGTGTTTGTAAATTTTGGAGATTAATCCATTGTCAGTTGATTCATTTGTAAATATTTTCTCCCATTCTGTGGCTTGTCTTTTTGTTTTGTTTAGGGTTTCCTTTGCTGTGCAGAAACTTTGAAGTTTAATTAAGTCCCATTTGTTTCTTTCTCTTTTTATTGTCCTTACTCTGACACATGAATCTGAGAAGATGTTGCTATCGTTTATGTCAGAGAGTGTTTGGCCAATGTTTTCCTCTAAGAGTTTTCTAGTATCTGGGCTTATATCTAGATCTTTTATCCATTTTGAGTTTATTTTTGTGCACGGTGTTAGGAAGTGTTCTAGTTTCATTTTTTCACATGTGGCTGTCAAGTTTTCCCAGCACCACTTATTGAAGAGGCTGTCTTTTGTCCAATGTATATTCTTGCCTCCTTTGTCATAGATTAGTTGACTATACATGTGTAGATTTAATTCTGGGCTTTCTATCCTGTTCCACTGATCTCTATTTCTGTCTCTGTGCGAGTACCATACGGTTTTGATGACTGTAGCTTTGTAGTGTAGTCTGAAGTCAGGCAGCCTGATTCCTCCATATCCATTTTTCTTTTTCAGAATGTCCTTGGCTATTCTGGGTTTTTTGTGCTTCCAAACAAACTTTAAAGTATTTTGTTCTAGTTCTGTGAAAAAAGTCTTTGGTAATTTGATAGGGATTGCGTTGAATGTGTAGATTGCCTTGGGTAGTATAGTCATTTTGATAATATTGACTCTTCCAATCCAAGAGCCTGGTATGTCTTTCCACTTGTTCATGTCATCCTTGATTTCTTTCATCAGTGCCTTATAATTTTCAGAGTACAGGTCTTTTGTCTCTTTAGGCAGGTTTATTCCTAAGTATTTGATCTTTTTGATACGATGGTAAATGGGATTGCTTCCCTAATTTCCCTTTCTGATCTTTCATTGTTAGTATACAGAAATGCAGTTGATTTCTGTGTATTAATTTTGTATCCTGCAACTTTTCCGAATTCATTGATGAGCTCTAACAGTTTTCTGGTAGAGTCTTTAGGATTCTCTAGGTATAATATCATGTCATCTGCAAATAGTGAGAGTTTTATGTCTTCTTTCCTATTTGGATTCCTTTTATTTCTTTTACTTCTCTGATTACTGTAGCTAGGACTTCCAGAACTATGTTGAATAGTAGTGGCGAGAGTGGACATCCCTGTCTTGTTCCTGATCTCATCGGGAATTCTTTCAGCTTTTCACCATTAAGAATGATGTGAGCCCTGGGTTTGTCATAGATGGCCTTGATTATGTTGAGGTAGGTTTCCCCTGTGCCCACTTTCTGAAGCGTTTTTATCAGAAATGGATGTGGCATTTTGTCAAAGGGTTTTTCTACATCTATGGAAAGAATCATATGGTTTTTATTCTTCAGTTTGTTAACATGGTGTATCACACTGATTGATTTGTGGATATTGAAGAATCCTTGCATCCCTGGGATAAATCCCACTTAATCATGTGTACAATCCTTTTAATGTATTGTTGGATTTGGTTGGCTAGTATTTTGTTGAGAATTTTTGCATCTATGTTCATCAGTGAGATTTGCCTGTAATTTTCTTTTTTTTTGTGGTATCTTTGTCTGGTTTTGGTATCAGGGTGATGGTTGCCTCATAGTATGATTTTGGGAGTGTCCCTTCCTCTGCAAGTTTTGGAAAGAGTTTCAGAAGGATAGGCATTAGCTCTTCTCTAAATGTTTGATAGATTTCGCCTGTGAAGCCAAGTGGGGCTGGACTTTTGTTTGTTGGAAGATTTTTAATCATAGTTTCAATTTCAGAACTTGTGATTGGCCTATTCCTATTTTCTATTTCATCTTGGTTTAGTCTTGGAAGAGTGTACTTTTCTAAGAATTTGTCGATTTCTTCTAGGTTTTCCATTTTATTGCCATATGGTTGCATATAGTAGTGTCTTATGACCCTTTGTATTTCTGTGATGTCTGTCTGTTGTGACTTCTCCTTTTTCATTTCTAATTTGATTGATTTGTGTCCTCTCTCTTTTTTTTCTTAATAAGTCTGACTAAGGGTTTCTTGATTTTGTTGATCTTTTCAAAGAACCAGCTTTTAGTTTCATTGATCTTTTCTGTGGTTTTCTTCGTTTCTATTTTGTTGATTTCTGCTCTGATCTTTATGATTTCTTTTCTTTTACTAACTTTAGGTCTTGTCAGTTCTTCCCTCTCTAGCTGCTTTAGACATAAAGTTGGGTTTCTTATTTCAGCTTTTTCTTGTTTCCTGAGGTAGGCTTGTATTGCTATAAACTTTCCTCTTAGAACAGCTTTTGCTGCATCCCAGAGCTTTTGGAGCATAGTATCATTGCTGTCATTTGCTTCTAAGTATTTTTTAATTTCCTCTTTGATTTCTTCAGTGATCCATTGGTTGTTTAGTAGTGTGTTGTTTAGTCTCCACATATTTGTATTTCTGGCCATTTCTTTCTTGCTTTTGATTTCCACTTGTATAGCATTATGGTCAGAAAAAATGCTTGAAATGCTTTTAATTTTCTTAATGTTACTGAGGCTAAATTTGTAGCCCAGGATGTGATCAGTCTTAGAGAATGTCCCATGTGCACTTGAGAAGAATGTGTATTCTGTTGCTTTCGGATGGAATGTCCTATAAATATCTATTAAGTCCATCTGATCTAATGCTTCATTCAGGGTCTGTGTTTCCTTATCGATTTTCTGTCTGGATGACCTGTCCATTGCTGTAAGTGGGGTGTTAAATTCCCCCACTATGAATGTGTTATTGATATCTCCTTTTAATGTTGTTAGCAATTGCCTTACATATTGTGGTGATTCTATGTTGGGTGCATTGATATTTAAAATTGTTATATCTTTTTCTTGGATTGATCCTTTGATCGTTATGTAGTGCCCTTCCTTGCCTCTTAAAATGTTCTTCATTTTAAAGTCTATTTTGTCTGATAGGAGTATTGCTTCTCCATCTTTCTTTTGATTCCCATTTGCATGGAATATTTTCTTCCATCCTCTCACTTTCAATTTGTATGTGTCTCTAGAAGTGAAGTGGGTCTCTTGAAGACAGCATATATATGGGTCTTGTTTTTGTATCCATTCGGCTAGTCTATGTCTTTTGGTTGGGGCATTCAGTCCATTAACATTTAAGGTAATTATTGATATCTATGTTCTTATTGCCATTGTATTAAGTGTTTAGGGTTTTTGTTGCTCTTTTTTTCTTCCCTTATTCTCTTTGTTGTCTCCTCTCACAAGATGACTATCTTTAATGTTTTATTTGAGATGATTTTTCTTATTTGTTTGTGTATCAGTTGTAGATTTTGGTTTGCAGTTACCCTGAAGTTTTGATATAGGAGTCTATATATAAATGAGATTGTTTTAAGTTCTTGGTTTCTTAATTGCAGGTGTGTCTGTAGTGACCTGCATTTGTACTCTCTTCTCATGATTTCTTATTTGGTAGCATAATTGTGCATGCATGATTTAGTATCTTTACTGTATATATGCCTTTACTGGTGAGCCTTGTCATTTGTGGTGTTTTTGTTTCTGGTTGTGGCCTTTTCTTTTCTGCCTAGAGAAGTTCCTTTAGGATTTCTCGTAAAGGTGGTTTAGTGTTGCAGAAATCTCTTAGCTTTTGCTTATCTGTAAAGATTTGGTCTCTCCTTCAAATCTGAACGAGAGCCTTGCTGGGTAAAGTAATCTTGGTTGTAATTTTTTTCCTTTCATCACATTAAGTATATCATGCCACTCCCTTCTGGCCTGCAGAATTTCAGATGAAAAATATGCTGACAACCTTATTGGGGTTCCCTTGTATTTCGTTTGTTTCTTTTCCCTAGCTGCTTTCAGTATTTTCTCTTTGTCTTTAATTTTGGTCATTTTGATTAATATGTGTCTGGGGGTGTTCCTCCTTGGGTTTATTTTATATGGTACTCATTGCACTTCCTGGATTTGAGTGAGTGGTTCCTTTCGCATATTAGGGAAGTTTTTGACTATTATCTCTTCAAATATTTTTTCTGTCCCCTTGTCTCTCTCTTCTCCCTCTGGCACCCCTATAATACGGATGTTGGTGCATTTAACATTATCCCAGGGTTCTCTGAGACTCTGGTCATTTCCTTTCAATCTTTTATGTCTTTTCTTTTCTGCATTAGTGATTTCCACTAATCTGTCCTCCACCTAGTTGATTCGTTCTTCTGCCTCCTGTATTCTACTGGTGGCTGCTTTGAATTTTTTATTTCAGTTATTGTATTTTGCATCTCTTCTTGTTTAATTTTTACAGCTTTTATTTCTTTGCTCAGTGTTTCCTGTAAATTATGTCTTTGCCTCCAGTTTATTTTCAATGCCTGGCATCATCTTCAGCATCAACAGTCTAAAGTCTCTTTCTGGAAGGCTGATAATCTCCTCATCACTGAACTGTTTTTCTGGGCTTTTCTCTTTCTCCCTTATCTGAGTTAGAGTTTTCTGTCTTTTCATTTTTGTAGGTTTTTGGTGTGGTTACCTCTTTGTAGAAAATATAGTTGTAGCCTCTCTTAGCTCTGGTACTTGCCTCCCCTTTGGCTAAAGTTGGTATGGAGGGGCCTTGCTGTAGGCTTCCCGATGGGAGGGAGTGATGCCTGCCCACTGGTAGGTGGTGTTGATTCCTCTCCCTCTGATGGGTGGGGCTTTGTCTCTGGATGAGATTAGAGGCTGGCTGTGTGCCTGATGAGTTTTTAGGCAGCCTGTTTACTGATGGGTGAGGCTCTGGTCCCACCTGGATTATTTTTTGGCCTGGGACTTCTCAGTGCTGATGGGAGGGACCAGATTTTCCCAGTAATGACCACCTCCAGAGGAATGCAGGCTTATGAATATTTCTGAGAAGTTCACCTCCAATGTCATTGCCCCACAACAAGGCACAGTCACCCCTGTTTTCCCAGGAGATCCCCCAGGAATTGCAGTCAGGTTCCACCCAGATTCCTATGGGGACTTTGCTCTGCCCTGGGACCCAGTGCACGTGAAAGTCTTTGTGCGCCTTTTATGAATGGGGTTTCTGTGTCCCCCAGTCCTGTGGAGCTCCTGCACACAAGCCCAGCTGGCCTTCAATGCCAGATGCTCTGGGGGCTCTTTCTCCCTGTGCCAGATCCCTGGCGTGGGGATTTGATGTGCGACTCAGAACTCTCAGTCCTGTAACTGATTCTCTGTGATACAGTTACTGTCCAGTCTGTGGTTCTTCCCTCCCAGGAGCTATGGGGTTGCTTCTATCGCGTAATCACCCCTCTTACCTCTTGATGTGTTCTCCTCTTTGTCTTCTGGAGTAGAATATCTTTTTTGGAAGTTTACAGTCCATTTGGTTGAAGGTTGCTAGGCATTTGGTTGTAGTTTTGTTGTTTTTTGGGAGAGAATTTGATCTCTAGTCCTTCTAAACCACCATCTTAATTCAGTCTCCCCTAATTACATCTGTAACCTCCTTGATCAGAGCTCCATTTGATCAGACAGGAAGTGGATATCCCTGGTCTCAGAAAAACTGACCCCTTTTGTAGCTCCAGACATCAGTCCTAACTGGGGTTAATAAGCCAACATTGGTAACGTCAGCTCTCTCAAAGATCTGCTGGAAGTTAGGCTCAACTCTGGGCAATGAGATGTGGCAGAAGTTTTATGGAAGGCATTTGCAACTTCCACTGCCCATGGGTGCCGGGCCAGCCCAGGACTGTGCCCTCGTAGTACGTCCTGCTTCCCCCACCACCTCCTGGGACTCCCTGGCATCACTTGCCACTGAGTTACCAGCCTGGCTGTGTCTCCTAAGTCTGCGCACAACCTCCACCCGCCCTCCCCTCCTAATTTTTTCTTATATTTTATGCTTTTTGTGTCCTCGCTGAAAAATCATTGCATGTTCAACAACAGTATTAAAGGGATTCCCATTCAAAATTCTGGAATGTTTTCTCTGACCTTCTCTCCTCTGAAGTGTTTTGCCCTGTAAATTCCAGCAACTTCTGCTTTCCTGAACTCTGATCACTGGCTCTTCAAGAGGTTTTTTTTAATTTAATTATAGGTGATTTATAATGTTGTGATAATTTCTGCTGTACAGCAGAATAACTCAGTCATGTGTATGTACACTTTTAAAAATATTTTCCTTCGTGATTTATCCCAGGAGACTGGGTATAGTTGCCTGTGCTATACAGTAAGATCTCATTTCTTAATGATTCTAAATGTAAAAGTTTGCATCTCCAACCTCAAATTCCCGTCCATCCGACTCCTTCCTAGTCCCCTTTGGTAACCAACCACAAGTCTGTTCCCTATGTCAATTACTCTGTGTCTGTTTTGTAGATAGGTTCATTTGTGCCATATTTCAGATTCTACACATAAGTGACATCATATGGTATTTGTTTTTCTCTTTCTGACTTATTTCGTTTAGTGTGAGACTCCCTAGTTGCATCCATGTTTCCGCAAATGCCATTTCATTCTTGTTTTAGTAGTATGACATTGTATGTATGTATCACATCTTAATCCATTCATCTGTAGATGGACATTTAGGTTGTTTCTATGTCTTGGCCCTTTCCTACATCTGCTTGCTGTAGACTGATAATCATATACGCTCAAACGCATTCTTAAAAAGAGAGTTTAGATTTTCTTACTCTCCTTCCCCACATTTTATGATATTGATGTCCTTTTTTTAACCTCTTTGTGTTTATCCTTTTGTTGTTCCTTGTACTTATCATTGCTTTCACAAAGAGGTTTGTCTATCTTTCTCTTTCCTTCTTTCTTTCTTTGTCTTTCTTTCTTTCTTCTTTCTCTCTTTCTTTCTCTCCTTCTTATCTTTATACTGACTTATTTAAGTGATTACTTTCCAATTGTGATTTCTTCCATCCTGTATCTTCTTTCCTATTTATAGGATACCTTTCAGTATTCCCTTTAGGATAAGTTTAGTATTGCTATATTCTTTTAGTTTTTGCTTGTCTGAAAAACTTCTTCATTTCTTCTATTTTAAATATTAATCTTGGTATATTGCAAAAATTTTCACTTTTATGATTTGAGTATCTGACATTTTTTCTGGCCTGTGAGTTTTGGTAAAGAAATCAGCTGATAGCCTTATGAGTGTTCCCTTGTAATTGTCTCTTTTTTTTTTCTTCCTGCCTTAGAATCCTCTCCTTAGCTTTAACTTTTGCCATTTTTATTATAATATGTTGTGGTATAGGTCTATTTGGATTTATCTCTTGGAGACCCTCTGTGCTTCCTGTACCTGGATATCTGTTTCCTTCTTTAGATTTCGAAATTTTTCGTCCATAATTTCCTCAGATACATTTTGTTTTCTGGGTTTTTTTTGCTTTTCTTTTTCTTTCTTTCTTTTTTTTTTTTTTTTTGGTCATACCCATAGCATATGGAAGTTCCTGGGCCAGGGATTCACTCTGAGCCACAGCCGTGACCTATACCACAGCTGTAGCAATGATGTATCCTTAACCACTGTACCAGGATGAAGAACAAACCCATGCTACCATAGAAACAGTGCCAGCTTCTTAATCCCTTTGTGCCTGGCAGGAACGCCCTCAAATAAGTTTTTGATCCCCTTTTCTTTTTCTTCTCCTTCTGAGATCCCTATTATACATATATTGGCATGCTTTACATTATCCCACAAATCTCTTATATTGGTTTCATTTTTTTTTAATTTGGTTTTCTGTCTGTTGTCCTGATGAGGTGATTTCCATTATTCTATCTTCCAAACCACTGCTTTGTTCCTTTGCTTTATTCATTCTGCTGTTCAGTGCATTTAGTTCAGCTTTCATCTTGGCAAATGAATTTTCTAATTTTCCTGATTCCACCTTATAGTTTCTAGTTCGTTTTTAAAGTAATCTGTGTTACCATTGATTTCTGTTCTTAATTCCTTCAGTATTTTCATTACTTCCCTTTTGAACTCAGTGTATGTTAGACTGCAGAGGTCTGTTTTCCTTGTTTCTCCTATTCTTGTAACTGGGAATGATTCCTGTGCTTCTTCATTTTGCTTATTTTTTCTTACTCTGTGAGTTCAGGGAAAAAAATTATCTAATGTAGTCTTGGAGGGTTGCTTATATTTGGGAGTGTCTCTGTGTAACTGGTGTGGGTTCACTATTTTTTGGGCATGCAAGCTGCCTTTAATTTGGATGCTTTCTGTCTCTTTCTTCCACGTGTGCAGGCCATTATCTCCTTGCTAGAGAATGCAGGCACACAGCTTGCACATACTTCCAGGAACGGGGGCAATAGGTGCCACTCAATTGCAAGGCCCTCCGTAGCAACCCTTGGGGTAACTGAGGTGGCAGGGAGTGCCTGGTCATGGTACCCTCAGTGGTAGAGGGTTACACAACCTCTGGAGTCCACGATGGATGCAGTGATTTGTACCCACTCCCATAGCCTGCACAAGAAACACCCTGACACCTGAGAGCCAATGAGTGCAGAGAGAAAAAAGTTCTATTTCAATCCTGCCCCCTCCTCTCCCATTCCCCAGCCATGGTACCTTGCTTCTCTGGTGGGGCCAGGACCCCTTCTACACTCCCTTGCCTGTGGCATACCACTCTCTACCCACCCCCACACAGCCAACCTTAGTCCCCTCCATTGACCCACCTCAGAAGCCTGAGCCTCAGCACTCAGCCACCTTCCAAGTGTCTTAGTCTATGATGCACAGAGCAGTGGTACTGATCATCTTTGTGGCTTTCTGTCTGCTTTGGCCCTCAGACCAGCTGCTGAACTTTTCTCTGAGGCTTTGAGGCTTCCCCTCCATCTCCCGCTGATCTCCCTGACAGCTGGCCTCTGGATGTGTGAATTCCTTTCCTCTTTCTCAGCTCCTTTTCGGGAGTGCTGGTCCTGTCCTATTCATTTATTTCCTGCTTTTTTTCTCTTCTCTCGCTCTCTTTTTTCTTTTGTTCTGCCCAGTTATGTGGAGGTTTTCTTACCCTCTTTGGAAGTCTGTGGTCTTATGAGAACATTAAGTAGGTGTTCTGTGCTAATTGTTCTACATGTAGATTTTCTTTTGTTTGATGTATTTGTGGGAGAATGTGAGTTCCATGTCCTACTCCCTCATCATCTTGATACCAGATATCACTTTTGTTCTTTTTAAAAGAAATTTTAATCACTTGAGGGTAAGTTATTGCCAAGCTGCCCCCCACCACTTCTGAATGCTCTTGTGTGTTCACTGTGAGACTTCCATGTTCTGCTTATATTAGAGTTGAGAAAATGTCTTCAGTACAGAAAGTATCTCTACCCAAAAAGTCTGTGTGAGTTTTAGGCTGACCTACACAATTTCCGTTTTCTCAGAGATCACAGTCATTCACTGCTTGTTGCCGGGTGCATATAAAAACAGTGTCTTTATATACTGTATCCAGTTAGTAGGTGCTATTAAGTGAGGGTGAGTTCAGTGCCAGTTACTGCTTCGGGGTTCAGGGGGATCCTCTCCAATAGAGTAGCAAATTTGATTTTGAAATATATATTTAGAAAGTAATATGTATGCTATAACATAATTCTTCCTTAGTGATTTCGTTTTATAAAATTAAATCACATAAATCCTCCATCTCTAAAGTGTACTTTCAAAATTCCTACTAGCCTTGCCCAGTTCTAGTTAGAGTCCTGTGTCTGTTTTTTCTCAAGTTATCTTTCTCTATAATGATGTTTAGAATAAGACTAATTGAAATGAACACTTCAGCATACTCCTAGACTTCTTGATATTAATTACAAATGTACATGATTCCATCCTTCCATACAAAATGTGTGGGAGGATCTCAAATGACTAATAGAAATACATACTCATCTTGGAGTTTCCATTGTGGCTCAGCAGTAACAAACCTGACTAGGCTCCATGAGGATGCGGGTTCAATCCCTGGACTCACTCAGTATGTTAAGGATCTTCTGTTGCTGTGAGCTGTGGTGTAGTTCACAGATGTGGCTAATATTCCGTGATGCTGTGGCTGTGGCTGTGGCTGGCAGATGTAGCTCCAATTCAGCCCCTAGCCTGGGAATATCCATATGCCGAGGGTTCGGCCCTAAAAAATAAAAGAAGAAATACATACTCCTCCTTGAAAAGACCTAGTAAATGACTTAATGCGTTTGCCCATTAACCTTAGCAAACCTTGTGCTGAAAATAAAAATTTTAAGATATATTGAAATACAAGGAATGAGTTAATCTTTAAAAGATAAACTTTTGTTTCTATGAAAATCTTTTGATTTAAAATTATCCCATTTCTCTCCTTACGCTCACTTGTCATAATTTCTCTTTTAATAAAAACATCTTTTTTTTTTTTTAAGATGCAACTCACATGTGCCCTTTGGATCATAAAAACTATTCATTGTAGATTTTTGCTTTCTCATTATCTAGTAGAAGTTCCATATGATACTGAACTCCTGACTGTGATAATAAAGGTTTTAGAAATGCCACATGGTCATTGTTGCAAAAAATAATATAGATTGGTGTTCAATGAGGAATTCAATTGTTACACAGAAATTGATGTCACTTTCTTCTGCATTCTCTTACTAGATCTTCTCATACGATTCTTGGTCTAATTGTTTCTGTCCAGTTATCTCTAATATACATATTAGAGATAAACATACAATAAAGTGAAGGCTGCTTAAGATTACTTTCACTTAATATAAGCAGAATAAATAAACTTAGAAGAACTCAAGTTCACTGCCCACTTTGTCTCCATTCCTTTCCTTTTCTTGGCCAGCTTTATGGGTTTTATACAGTGAGGTAGGTGGATGGGATATTTGGCTACAATCAAGGCTTAATGCCTGGTAAGTAGGATTGTCATCTGCACATATTTTATTTCACAGAACTATTGACTATTGTTTGGCAAAGATAAGCTTCTTGGTTATTCTGTATAATGAAATTATTAAAAATCTAAAGAAATATCCTAATCTGTCTAGCAGTCTCAGTAGAATCTTTTGAAAGCTAAGAAATGTAAGTATGAAATCTGATCCGTGATGGTTTCATGATGACAGAATAGAGTTACTCTCCAGTTTCACTACTGTGTTACTAGGCCGCTGCTTCTCATATTTTCATGTGCATGAGAATGATGTGGAAGATAGGCTTTCCCCCTCATTTTCTGATTTAGTTGGTCTGGGATAGGGTCTGAGAATTTGCATTTCTAAGAAGTTCCCAGGTGGCACCTATGCTGTCTGGAGAAACACTGACTCAGGAAACCTTGTTATCAGAAGAGAAATGCTTTCTTTGGGTAGAATATTTCACAATTGGTAAATATATTTGCTAACTTGGCTAATTGCCTGTCCTTGAAAATGAACTATAAATAGTATCATTTTTCTATTATGTTAAAGTGTTTTAAATCCTTTCTTTGTAACAATGATATTTGTTGCAATGGTGCAGTTTACATTTATTATAATTCCTTCCACAACTAAAGAGCTTGTTTATTCTAAAAGACCCTCAGGCTTTTGTATTTGGATACAAGTTTTATGTTTATTTGTTTTTCTTGTCAGATCAGGTCTGATTTATGAATTTTCTCTGAATGCATGTCTGCTTTCTGATATGTAAATTACTTTAGACTGTGAGTCAGTAATTCGATTCAGCTCTACTTTGCACCAAAAATTTTTTTCCTTTTTTCTACTATGCAGTATAAGATTTTCACACTATATGCTTTTTGTTCACATATAGGTATACAATTTTCCACTGTTAAATGGAAGTAAAGTCAAATGGAGATTATTTAAAGCCTTTTCATCCAATGTATAACTTATTACTTTTAAAAAATCATGTCCTTTAACACATTCGTTTATGATTATATTCTAATTTGGACTTTTTCAGTTCCTTTATTTCTTTCTTCACTGTTTTCCCCTTCCTGACACACATGCACCTGGTGTGAGCATGCACACACACACAATATACATACACATCATTGTTAAGTCATCATAATTATATCAGTATATTTATGTGACATTTATGGTTATAAATATACCGAAAATGCTCTAACATTTATGTAAACAAGAGAAATTAAGCATAGGATTCCCTATATGTCATGCACAGGAAATCTTCATGACTTAGTTTTATGAGAAATATGCTGTTTCTTTGGGTTCAACTCTTAAGCATGCAGAGTATCAGTCACACAACGACAGTCCCTTTCACACCCTGTGAATACTGTGCATTCAACCCTATGTTTTCCAAAGGCAAGTCTTATTAATGGTGATTGTATATCTTTTTACCTTTTCGAAATTGACTCTTTATAATGTCCACTGTCAATAAATGATTTTTTTTAATATTGAGGAAGCAAGTCAGAGTCAGCTATTACATACATAGTATCAGTTTCACAAATTATATTTTTTATATAGGTCATAAGAACCTAGGTTTAAGAATTTAGGAGATGGAATCAAGCTAATGATAGAAAATAAATGAAATTTAAAATTATAGAATGAATCATCCAGTTTACAGATGAGGAAATTGAATTTCAGAAGCTCTGAATGACATTTTCCACATATTCAATTTGGCAGAAAGCCTGGATTAGAAGCAAGGTAATATAAGTTCTAGAACTTTGTTCTTTCCAAGCAATTCCAGAAGTATAAATTCAAAAAGAAAGATGACTAGTAAAAATGATGTGATGTTTTTTATTGGAAACAACATGAAAAACGTATTCTTCTCTTTGTAGCCTATACTCATTAAGCTTCTCATCTTTATGTTTAGACTGTGATTAGTTGAAAGATCAAAAGGAGCTGTTAGCATTGTTGACTTTCAGGATGATAACAGTGCACTGCAATGGCTTATTGCAGTCTTACAGTCTGTCGAACATAAATAATCACCAAATCATAGTAATAAATAGACACCTGTAGAGTACAGCTCTCATAAATGCAAGAAATCATGTATTACATCATCTACTTTGCTAAATGTTTTTTTTTTTTTTTTTTT
>PVHT021183695.1:915801-964306 GCA_004024745.2 Catagonus wagneri | reverse complement strand
TTTTATGGCCGCGGGTTTATGGCCGCACCCGCGGCATGTGGAGGTTCCCAGGCTAGGGGTCTAATCGGAGCTGTGGCCACTGGCCTGCGCCGCAGCCACAGCAACGCAGGATCCGAGCCGCGTCTGCAACCTACACCACAGCTCACGGCAACGCCGCATCGTTAACCCACTGAGCAAGGGCAGGGGTCGAACCCGCAACCTCATGGTTCCTAGTCGGATTCGTTAACCACTGCGCCACAACGGGAACTCCGCTAAATGTTTTTAATGGATCCCTCACATTATTCAGGTACTGAACTCTCAAAAAATACAATGTTGTTGCAGAATAATGCATGTGTAGAATTTTTGTATTGTTGAAAAATTCAACCCAAGAAATAGCACCGTGGTACACTTTCCTAAGTGTATAAGACAAAACCAAAAACCAGGCAATCAAATCAGACTAGATAAGTGGCATGATCTGAAGAAGCATTACAAACATTTAATCACAGTTAAATCATGCCTAGAGTCTGACAAATACTCACTTAGCAACACCAGCCCTACTCATGAGGAAACTAAGTTTTGAAAGAGCTTCACATCTGAAGTTGTATTCTTCTCACTTCCATGATACTGTTTTCTTCTACTTTGTTCAGGCACTACTGAGATCTTCTTAAACTGTTCTCTTCATGAGCATTTAAAACCTTAGAATATTAACACTGCAAGGAATCTTAGAGTACATATAGATCAATTTTAACTTTTATAGATAAGGAAAACCAAGGTCCAGAGGAAAACATGTCTTTGAAAAGGTTACACAGTGATTCGTAGGACAACCAGGATTGGAACCTGACTTACAGACCATTTTGTACCAATTTCTAGGTCAAGACAAATGGAATTCCTAGTGTTCTGGGCTCCATGGTTACCCATCCTTTGCTTATTCCTCTGTGTCACTCTGACACTCACTATTCACAGCAAGTTAAATACCTTGAGCCCTGAGCCCAGGGGGTTTAGATTGTTCTATAACTTTCAATTCAGTTGAAGCATTACCTTATTTATTATAGCAGCAGCTCAAAAGGAAACTTCTTTTAATAATACAAAAAATCATGAAAGTGTTCAGTTTGGAGTGTTAAAGAGAGTGAATAAATTGGTATCTATAAAAAGATGCTTCCTATTGGGTTAACACAAAGAATGAACTTAGCAGAAGTCTATAATTAAAATCTAAATTTTCACTTAGTTTTCATATTAGGGTGCCAGGATCCCTGCTTTTAAAAGATGACTTTTTAAAACAATGACTAAACTTCTCATCTTGCTCAGTCCAACTTCTTTTTATCCTTTTTTTCCATAAAACCACTGACATCACACTTACAAGTCACCAGTTCAAACCTTGGGACTTTGCCATGTAAAGCAAAGGTTGTGAAAGGATCTGAATGTTAACATCTGAATTCAAAGGATTTTGGACACGGCCAATAGCTAAGGAAATATATTTCTTAAATCGAGAAAATACCAATGGGCAAGATTGTGTATTTTAGAAAGATAAAGACAAGTCCTTATGGTATTCTTTATTATCAACCCCACAATAGGAGAGAGATTAGAAAGTAGAGGAAAAAAGCATAGACTGGGAGTGATAAAATTTGTATTTAAATTATTAATCTGTCTCTTTGCAAGAGATTGACTTCACTAAATCTCCTGAATCTCCTGAGTTATACTCATCTATAGTATGGAGACTATTATATCTATCTTCCCCATGTACTCAAGAATATATACACACAGTTATTGTGATTATTAAAGATGATAATAAATTTGAAAATGCCTAGAATATAATGTGTCATGTAATTGTTATGCTTGAAATTCAATGGATAGGGCTAATGAATAAAGTGAATGCATATATGAATATTACAGACTTAGTATCCTGAATATCTGTATCCTGTAATCTGAGTGTCAGTATTTTAACTCACTGAGAAAATAGCTTTGAGATTTTGGCCAATACGTAGAACATATTTAGTGAGATAAATAAGAACAGTGTTTTCAGCAACTGAGGTAGGTGCTTTATGAAATGCATAGGTCCTAAGAAGAAGAGGTAAGAGGAGAATATCTGTTATTCAAATCATTTCCTCTTTGGCTTCTACCAAATTTTAAAATGTGTCCCCAAGAGGGAAAATACTCTGGGATCTAAAAGAAATCAAGCAAAGGGAAAAAGTATTGTGAAAGAGGCCAACCATTTTCTCTGTTTTCCAGTGAGCTGTGCCAGGTCCAGGACCCACAGTGTGCCCTGTGGATGAGAGCAGAGGCACTGTGGCTGATTCTCACAGCATCCCTGGCAGAGCTGAATCACCTGAAGCCACGTGCAGGTAAGGATGTCATCCTGGCACTGGAAGTTCCTTTTGTTTTGGGTCTATTTATAGGCTTGTGATTCCATGGCAAATGAAGGGGTGAGATAAGACCAGTTTATGCTGTTCATTCTAGCACTTGATGAGTAAACAATGTCAGGAGGCAACAGATGGAAAGTAAATGTCATATGTTTCCAGAATATTCTGGTCTGTCAGCAAAGCTACCCACTGTTAATGTGACTGTATCTTTCAAAAAACACTGATTTTCTCAGTTTTCTCTTATAGTGAATTTATAGTGAATTCACACAAGTATGTTTTGAAAAATGGAATCCAATTCCATAGTCGACATTGTATTTTATGCTTAAGGTGTTAAAAGGAGCCCCCAAATGTTCTTAGCATGTCCAGATTCAGGATCATACTTTCCATTGATTTCCATCAAACATGTAAAAGATATAAGTGATGTGGGTCAAAGTCAGAAAAGACCTTTTGAGAATATGTTGTTATCCTATTTCCCTATAAGGCTGAGCTAACATGAGTGTTCCATACTCTCATGTCATCTGCAAATGATAAAAATGATTATCTAATGATATCATAAATATGCTATATTTTTAATATAGTATAATTAATGATAATAATGGACTCTGGAGCTAGACTTGCTGGTTTACAATCCTAACTTTGACATTTACTAACTATATGACTTTAGAAATGTTACTTAACCTCTCTATGCCTCTGTTTCCTCATCTGTAAGCTTGGAACAAAGTATCTTATCAGGTTGTTTTGAAAGTTAAATGAGTTAATATTTATAATGGGCTTAGAATAATTCCTGGCACAAAATAGGTTCATATGAATTAATTAAAAAAAGAATAAAGAGGGAGGAATTGTTCTATATATCATACTGAAGTCAGGCAGAATGATACTCTGTGGGAGAGGGCAAAATCAACAATAGGAACAAAAGGAGACTTCAAGCAAAGACTCCTGCTTTGATTGAACTTTGATGGATAACTGAGGGACTTGGACGTATCACTGAAAAAGAGAAGACATATTCAATAAATAGCGCTTGAGCTGAGTAATAATAGTGAGATGAGTCTATCGTACGATGTACAAAAATCAGCATTATACAAATTCAGAACTTTAAAAAGCAAAAGCTGAACTTTAAAACTTTCAGAAGAAAATATGAGTACATGTCTTTCTGACCTTGGGCCAGAGAACATATTATATGACTGAAAAAGACGAAAATCTAAAATAAATGAACCAACTGATGATGTACAAATTAAGAACATTTGTTTCTCACAAGGCACTTTAAAGACAGTGAAGGGAATATGAAAATTTACTTGAAATTCTTACAATCAGCAAAGACTATAATGAAGTATACATAGAGAGATCCCATAAGTTAAAATATAAAAGTGCCAACAATAAAAATAGCCAGAAATATTAATAGACACTTCACAAAACATGCATATAGCCAATAAACATGAAGAGTCACCAAACTTTACTAGTAATTGGAAGAATGTCAATAAAGGAACGCAGAGAGATACTATTGCTCATCATTCTATAGAATTTAAGAAATTTGATGTAACCATATTTTGGAGATTCTGTGGATCTTTTACGCGTTGCTGGTAAAAGTGTAAAGTGACAAAAACATTTTGGATATCAATTTAACGTCATTTTATATTGTTTAACATTCCTGTATTCATGTGTTCTTACATGTATATGCTATAAGACTTCTATCACTATTCACAATAGCAAAAAATCTGCAAACAGCAAAAATATCCATAAAAAAGTAGAATGGATGACTACATTATGGAATTTTCATAAAGTGGAATAATACCATGTAGCAATAAAAACTGATCTTTAATTAAAAATCATGGATAATTCTCAGCATTTTAATATGAAGTGAATAAAGCAAGTCTTGGAAGACTACATAGTATGACACCCTTTTTAAAATGTTCAGTAGGGGAATTCCCTGCATGACTCATGGGAAACAAATCCAACTAGTATCCATAAGGATGTGGGTTTGACACCTGGCCTCACTCAGTGGGTTACAGGATCCAGTATTGCCTTGAGCTGTGGTATAGGTTGCAGACGTGGCTCAGATCTGGCATTGCTACGGCTTTGGCCTAGACCAGAAGCTATAGCTCCAATTTGACCTCTACCCTAGGAACTTCCATATGCTGCGGGTGCAGCCCTAAAAAAAAGCAAAAAAAAAAGTTCAAAAGCAAGTAAAATCAAGAAATATATTGTTTATTGTCCAGCACGTGTTGTAAAGCTATAAACACAAGTAGCAACAAACAAAATTACATGTTACGGTTTTTTTCATTTATCAAACACAGCAGTTGCACTAACCATTCTTTAGAGCTTCTATAGTCTATGCTTGTAATAATAGTTTCAACTATTACTTTTATGCAGACAACAGGAACATCTTAGATGTGCTGTATTTTGTAGATTGAAAACACTTTTAATCTTCATTTTTCATGGTGAATAAAATGATGCTTGAAGAGATGGTGACACTCCTAAGGACATACAAATTAGAAGATCCAGGATTTGATACCAAGTCTCATAAATCCAACTCTTATGCTCTTTACAGTTTCTTTTAAGGTCTAAATAATTACTCAGAAGCCAAATACTTTAATCTCTACATTTTCATAAAAACATGTATCACTTTAATGCTCCTAAAATCAGTGCATTATCCTGTCTTGCTACTTTTTCTTTAAATAAAACCACCATTTTACATGTAGATTTTAAATAATACATTTATCTTTTTTTCTTCTATACTATTAGCAACCAAGTCCTATAAAATCTTACTAACATTTATTTTAGCTTTATCTCCTGTCTCAACAATGTGTTCCACTCTTCAAAGGATGTGAACACACTGTACTCTAGTTTTTCACTTTCTCCCTTCCCTTCCAACTCTTAAAAATTCCTTCCTTTCTCCCTCCCTCCCTTCCTTCCTCCCTCTCTCCCTTCTTTCTTTCCTTTTTCCTTCATTCCTTATCAATATCTGTTAAAATTAATCTTAAATACATATATATTCAGGAAATTTCTTAAAGCTACCCCAGACTTTTTTTCTTTCTCTGTTTGTCTCTCTGTATATCTAGATTATTCTTTGTTTGAATTTTTATTAAGCCATTTACCTTCTTTGCTTTGCATTTTGTATATCTATCTTATCATTCATACCTTTACAATATTGTAAGTTTTGTGCTTGTATCTTAATAGTATAGCAGATTCATGGAGTAGGTAATCAATACATGTGCAGTGGCTTGACTGTAGATGTGAGGGCAACCTATAGGCTGAATGAAGCCTTAAAATATGGAATTACACAAAGTTTAGATTTGACATAAGACTCAGGAAATGAGTATATAAACTCTTTCTAACTATAACAATCAGTGTTTATTGCAGTTTTTAATTTATTTCTCCCTCAGGTTTTTTCCCTAGAAAGTTTTAACATTGTTCCTTATGTGTTTGATCTAAGAGCACAGGATATTGGATAGTTTGGATGCATTCCTAGCAAAAGATAGTTCTTGCAAATGTAAAGATCTTTCAACTTGCAAGACTAAGTAAAAAGCCTGGGGATTAAATGTGTCATGAATCCTGAATTATCTTTTCAAAGAAGCTGTTCATCTACTTTAGAGAAGTTTATGCCATTCTTTTCTCACTAATACAAATAATGTATGCAAGTATGGAAATGTAGTCTTCTCTCAGTGAGAAGGAATAAGGAGCCCTATACTCACCTGTAAGCTCAGTGGAATTAGTAAGCTGATGCCAAAGAAGTGTGGCTTTATTTTATATTCTTTCATTCTGGGCAAAGAGGGAATTTCACCATGATACTTAAATATTAACTAAGAAACATTACTTCATGCTTTCACATGAAAATCATATACGTACATCAAAACTGAGTCATCCTATATTAATTATTATTGTGAAAGTTAATGATTTTCTCTGAACTTTCCTAAAATTACAGAGATAAAATCCTAAACAGCCTGCATTGTGAGAGTTTAAAGAATGGAAGGTAAATCAATCAGATGAAAACAAGATTTCGACTTTTGAATTCTCTAATGCAAATTTAATTCTCCCCTTTATTTCTCATAAGTGCATTACTTTTTTTGTTATTTTTATTGAAGTATAGTTGACTTTCAATATTGTGTTAGGTTCAAGTGGACAGCAAAGTGATTCAGTTTGACTCAGAAATATATATTTTTTGGATTATTTTTCAGTACAAATTATTACAAGATATTGACTATAGTTCCCTGTGCTATACAGTAAACCTTGTTGCTTAGCTATGTTATGTATAATAGTTTGTCTGCTAATCTCATACTCCTGATTTATGCCCCCCTTTCTTTCCCCTTTGATAAGCATAAGTTTGTTTTCTATGTCTGTGAATTTGTTTTTGTTTTGTATATAGACTTTTTGTTTGTATTTATTTATTTATTTATTCCTTTTTAAGGCCACACCTGTGGCATATGGAGGTTCCCAGGCTAGGGGTCAAATCGGAGCTGAAGCTGCCTGCCTACACCATAGCCACGGCAATGCCAGATCTGAGCCACATCTTCAGCCTAAACCACAGCTCATGGCAGTGCTGGATCTTTAACCCACTGAGTTATGCTAGGGGTGGAACCTGGATCCTCATTGGTGCTGGTCTGGTTCCCTACTGCTGAGCCACAACGGGTACTCCCCCAAATTATTTTTTAGATTCTACATACCAATGATATCATATATGATAATCTCTAGGTCATTACATGTTCTTGCAAATGGCATTATTATTATTATGGCATTATTCTTTTGTATGGCTTAGTAATATTCCTGTGTGTGTGTGTGTGTGTGTGTGTGTGTGTGTGTGTGTGTGTATGTGTGTGTGTATCACATTTTCTTAAGCTACTCATCTAATGATGGGCACTTGGGTTGTTTCCATGTTTTGGCTATTGTAAATAGTGCTGCCATGAATATTGGGGTGCACGTATCTTTTTGAATAGAATTTTCATCTTTTCTGGATATATGTCGAGGAGTGGGATTGCTGGATCACATGGTAGCTCTTGTTTTTAGCTTTTTAGGGAACATCCATACTGTTTTCCATAAGTGGGTGCACCAGTTTACATTCCCACCAACAGTATAGGAGGGTTCCATTTTCTCCACACACCCTCCAGAATTGTTTATTTGTATACTTTTTGATGATAGCCGTTCTTACTGCTGTGAAGTGATATCTTATTGTGGTTTTGATTTGGGTATAGGTGCTTTTCTTTACCCATCACATTGCTTATCATTTTTTATTTTGCTAAAAAAGCTATTAAAAATGTATGATTTTTAAAATTATCTTTCCTCTCTCAAGCCCAAAATGTAAAAATTATGAATCTGATGAACTCCCAAACTCATGAGTTTGGGTACCACAGTTGTGCCCATATAAGTACACTTGCTTTCTTGGTGAAGAGAAAGTATCTTTGGAGTTCCCGTCTTGGCTCAGTGGTTAACGAATCCGATTAGGATCCATGACGTTGTGGGTTCCATCCCTGGCCTTGCTCAGTGGGTTAACAATCCGACGTTGCCATGAGCTGTGGTGTAGGTCGAAGATGTGGCTTTGATCCTGCATTGCTGTGGCTGTGGCGTAGGCCAGCAGCTACAGCTCCAATTAGACCCCTAGCCTGGGAACCTCCATGTGCCATAAGTGCAGCCCTAGAAAAGGCAAAAAGACAAAGAAAAAGAAAAAAAAGAAAAAGTATCTTTAACTTATGTTTATTATGAAGACAATATTTGGAGTTGGATTATCTTCACTCAGTTATCAACTCTGTTATTTTCTTGCTGTGCAACTCTGAGCTGTTGACCCTAATTCCAAGTTCAATCCTTCTTCTGTAAAATTGCCGTCATGATGAGATTTATCTTATTGTGTGCTTATGAGAAGTAATTGAGATAATATAAAGTTTTTGGCTTTGATATGTCAAAAATAACGTTAAAATATAAAGTAAACTATCAGTGCTCTTTTTATTTCATTTTATTATTTTATTTCATTTTATAGTTTGCTTTTTAGGGCCACACAGGTGGCATATGGAAGTTCCTAGGCTAGGGGTCGAATTAGAGCTGTAGTTTCTGGCCTACACCACAGCCATAGCAACACAAGATCCAAGCTGAGTCTGCAACTTACACCACAGCTCACAGCAACGACGGATCTTTAACTCACTGAGCGAGGCCAGGTATCAAAGCTGCATCCTCATGGATCCTAGTCGGTTTTGTTAACCACTGAGCCACGAAGGGAACTCCCAAGTATCAGTTCTTAATAAGCAGGCAGCTCACTTTTATAGTAAAGCCAGGCTGGATTAGTTTGTAAATGAGTTGCATAATCAAATCATCCTGCTACTGCCGGTTAACACACTTGCAGTGCAGGTAAAATTGGCCATAAGACTTTTTGCTTTAATCGGTTGTGTATATAGATGCTGGAAGTTTGCCATGTCCCAAAGAATAACAATAAAATAAGCATTTGTCCAAGTTTCAATGAAAAATTTTATAAAAGCGTTCCCCTTAATATTCCAGCAGTGACAGTTAGCTGAAGGTTTCAGGTAAAATAAAATATTCCTTTTTTAATCCTTTCATAGTGTCTTCTGAGTAACTATGTTATCAAACTTTGTATACTATTAGACTGGAAAGAAGGAAAGAAAGAATGAAGGGAGAAAGGGAGAAAGGAAAGAATTCAGTAAGAATAGAATCAGAAGCACCCTAATTTTCCTGGAATTTATTGCAGATGTTTGGTGTTCTCCTTCTACTCAAAATAGAATATCTGCTCTCGTAAATTTAGACATGTATGTTTGGAACTTTTTAGATTTCTATTAAGGCTCAAAATTATTCTTTAGTCATTATTTATATTACAAGCATTTATAATACCTACAATTATATAATTATCTATAGGCATTATTCATAACTTTTGAAAATTACCACACATTCAATTCTTGTTATTGACAATTCTTGCCTAATAGAGTACTAACAATATCTGCATCTCTCTCCAAAAGATAATATATTTCTTAAGATATGTTATAATAGTAAATAATACTCTTTCCAAATTTGCTAAATTAGGTGATATAAAATGAAGCTGACAGTGACCAGAAGATCCTTTTAAAACTGGAATGGTATACACAGAGATATTTAGAAGAAATCTCTAAAGCATAATGGGCTATTTAAAAAGAAAACAAAAAATCATTTTATAGTTTAGGTGAACTAAGCTAACTTTGTTTTATGACACGGCTCCTAAAATCTCTGGATATGTTTTCTTAAAAGTCAAGTTTCTTGAAAAACCCATTTTTCTTTTCTTTCCCTTTTTTTTAAACGCCTAGAATGTGTTAAACATAAGCAAAGTTAAGTAAGTAGTATGTCTTCCCCCAAGGCGGCAATAATATTAAAGTATATTTTTCTTTAAATGTCATTTCCTATTCCAATGAAGACCTATTTTAATAGTACAAATAAAAAGCAAAGAAGAACAAAATGGTAGAAGATATATCAAAAAGTTTTTTTTTAATTTACTTTGTTTTAACAATTCAGTGAATGAGACACAACATCATTTTTGTGTGTTTTTGCACCCCAAAAAACCTAACTTGAGGAACATTGCACAAAATAAATGGTGAGTACTCTCCCAAAATGTCAAGATCACACAAGAAGAGGAAAAAGAAAGCAAAGTAACACATTGGAGGAGAGCAAAAAGAAATAACAGCTAGATAACAGTGTGCTGTTGAGATAGGATCCTTCAATAAAAACATGGGAAAACATAATAATAACAATAGTAATAATAAAGACCTAGTGGATAAGCTGATGGAATTTGAATAAAATCTGCAATGTAGTTAATAATATCATACTAATGTTAATTTCCTGGTTTTAAGAATTGTATTATGATTATACATGTTTTTAGCATTAGGGAAAGCTGAGTGAGGGATATACAGGAATTCTCTGTACTGTTTTTGCAAATTTTTCCTGTCTAAATTTAACTAAAAATGTAATGTAAAAAATAGTGTGTTAACTTTTCCCCGTTCCATAGGTTTATTAGTAGAAAAGTTTTATTAACTGGAACTAAAGTCCCTTTTATCTTTTATCCATCAACACGGATATTCTCTAGTTTAGTTAACAAAGCAAGTTAAGCCCCAGTATTTCACTTTATATTTAATCTGAAATATTTGCAACTTCTCTAAATAAATATTCTAATCTTAATATTTAATAATATTAATTGGCCCTAAGCAGAAAAGAATCCCAAAACTGGTAATGAGGTAAACTGCATCAGTCAGTTGAACTGTCCTTTAGAGAGCTTTAGAAAGCAGCAACAGAACTCATATACAAATTCGCATTAGATATTTCCAATAAGAATGAGCTTTTGACAATACACCATCAAGACCAGGGAGTATATTTGGTGTTAAAATAACATTTTTAAAAAGTCACATTTATTCCATCATGACCTAGCAGCTCTAACTTGCAAGAACTAGAGGAGAGAAATTATAGGAAAATGTCCAGTTGCATTAAAGTTATGTATAAATCCATGGATTAAGATGAAAGTACACATGGAAACGGAGGCTTTCTGAAAGGAAAATCTAAATGAGACATAGCCTGAGGCTTAGAAACTTCTATATTGAGAATCTGATGGCATCTGGGAAATAAAATCCTTCCTAAGTAAGCATGAGATAAATTAACAACAACAATAAAAAAAACTGTTAGGGCATGAATTTGGGCTCAAGTCATTTCATAAATAATCTAGGAAATAAATATTTTCGCAACCGATTATGAGTAAAACATGGTGTTTTGCCTCAGCAGGGATCCTGATTCACCTCTGCTACCTTGGACAGTTACCGTAGTCCTTTAATAACTAAAAGTAGTATAATCCCTTTTAAAATCTATTTTTTTCATTATAGGAATTTTAGATAATTAATGGTTAACATGTGTAAACATTTTATGTTCTTGGAAGGAAGGCATAAATATTTTATTAGTCTGTTTTAAGTAGGAAGAAGGCATTTGGTTTGCTGGAAAAAGCAAAGAAATACAGTGTAAGCACTATTTTTAAGCTTTGAAAAATAGAGTCTTAACTAAGTAAGAGAAAAATCTGAAAATACTCTTCAGGATAGAAATTGAAAGGTTTTTCCTTCTTATCAAATAATAAAATGATATAACAAATGAGTGGCTAGTATAGTGATCCTCTGCTCACCATTCTTGCCTTTAGTATGAGAGATCCTTTTTAAGTAAAATGGGCAAGTTGGAATCCTAGTAAGTATTCTGAATACCTTTAAACCATGATAGTCCTTGTGAGTTCATAGGTAACACCTCTGTGTGCCTTTGTCCCCCAGTAATGTTATTAAAACAGAAAATGAAAAATTGCAGAGCACAGGAATGGCCCTGGAGGACATGGAACATATGGCCCTTAATAGACAAGGACTTTTTACAAAGAGGCTGATTTCACTCAGGACCTGCTGGGTTGTCAGGTCTTTCTCTCTAAGGAGGAATCCAATCATCTCAGAGTGAGGCAAAAACAAAACATGTTTTAAACATGTTCAAATCATGTTTTAAACCCCATTAACTTTCCTCTGTGAGAATAGTGCGTGAGTTCACAGCATGAGTATACCAATGGCTTCTGAAATTGAATGAATGGATCCCCAAATCCAAGGAATGTACATGTTAATATATTTCAGTTAAAGAGGAACAGTTATTAGTTCTGGACAGAGAATTTAACCTCCTATAACTTAATGAAAACAGGATACCCTGAGTTCCCTTAGTGTGGAAATGTTTTCCAAGATCACTAGTAGTCTATTTTTCTCTATTTTGGTAATATATCTCCTCCTATATTGTCATAGGAGATTTGTCATTAAACGAGAATCTTTAAAAAAAAAAACCCTTTGATGGGAAAACTGAATGACAACATATACAAACTTGGGAAGAGAAATGAGTGTGCTGACGAGTCGCTATTCTGCAGGAGCAAGCAGCTATTCAGTGAGAACTATGATCAGTTCAGGTTACTTGATGTATTTGTGGGCTTTCAGTGTCTCTGATGCTGACCCAAATTTCTGTATCAAAATTGAAATCCAAGTAGGAGATCAATAGGGAAATCACTCAAATAACCCACAAGAAGAATTTTTAAAAGCATTTATTTTCTGTATACAAACTAATTTGTGACCACTTCTCTTGTGATGGAAAGGTCTCTCCTGTAAGAGTGGATTCACCCAGTGTTTATATTGTTTTTGTTTGTTTGTATTCTATTCTTTCTTAGTAGGAGTTAACAATTCTTTATATAAGCAAAACAAAATAAAACAGAAACAACACCAAAAAAAAACCCCACCTATGAAATTCTTAGTTTCCAAATCAGTAGTCAGTAACCCAGATAACAAGCCACTGTGTGTTCCTGTCCCAGCAGCACTGACATAATCTTTGAGCTTGTAACAAATTCAGAGCCTCAGGTCCCAACCCAGCCCTACTGAATCTGCATTTTAATAAGACTCTGAGGTGATCTATTGAACATTAAAAGTCTAGAGGCACCGTCCCATCCTATTAGACTGGCAGATGTCTGCTTTTCACTTGAGTTGGTCATTATAATTGTCCTTTGATTTTGACAAGTTGGAAGCTGAGTTATTATGTATATGTACAGCTGTATTCCTAAAGTTTTATAATTTTGTAATATACCAGGAAGACCTGTGTAAAAATTAAGGTTCCATTTAGTCATGTACAAATTTGACTTTAAAGCTTCTATATTATATAAGTATGTGAAAATTTGTCAGAATTTTTTTTGCCAGAAACAAGGCTTTTATTTGACATTATATAGTCCGTTCTCTACATTTTGTAACATAGGTAAAACCAACATTCTTTACAGCCACTATAATTAGCTGAAAACTGAGCAAAAGAAAATGCAGATGATAAGCAAAGTTATGCATTCCTTCAGGGCAGAAACTATGCCTCATGATACCATCTAAATACTAATATTATAATAATAAATAATATATTAACTCTAAAAAAATTTGAATAAATGACTGTGCTCAAGTGTAACTCTTACTTGTTTAGATCACAAGGTAATGAAATGCCCTTTCCTGTCTAAATCCCCATCTAGTAAAATCATTATGAACTCCTAGGCCTGTTCTCCCCTAGGTTCTGTGTTCATGATTTCTCCTTGATTGCCATTATCTTTCACCTCTTCCATATATAAACTCTAAATTTATAAGGCTGTATTTCAGTATACAATTGCTACTGACTTTGCTACTATAATTTAAAATTAAACAAGGAATAGCTACTGAGATTTGATGTGGTATCATCTCTCTGTACGTTGACCCAAGTATTGTTCCCACTGAGGAGGCAGAGGGCTTTCCCCTTAAGAGGTTTATTTTTTACTAGTTTCCACAATGAACATCTCAGCCTTATAGCCCTTTCTTAAAGAACTTAAGAATTTGAGATATCTAGCAAAAATGTTCAGTTAACAAATATATATACAGTAGCCGTAATACTTAACATTGCATTTAGGTCATTTTGGGGAATATGGATATGAAAAAGTACAAACATGATATCTGCAGATGGTGACAAACATTAGAAAGAAATAAAGATATATGATGGAAATAAACTGAGAGTGGGAGGTTATTCTAGGTCAGGGTGATGATTGAAAGTCCCTTGAGGTGACAGTTGACGTGAATAGAGGTAGAAACTAAAAATTTGAAGGTAGGGGAAAAGAGAAAGAAAGGAATCAGGAGTGGCACCTAGGTTTTTAGCTTGAGTAATTATATGGTTTGTTTTGTGATCTACTGAGACAGTGAGTTCACAATAAAAATGAGTGAATGAATAAGTAAATGAATGACATTACTAATGAAAACGTTGGTGGATCTATGAAAGTTTCCCTGTATCTGGATATGAGGATATTTAAGTCATACCCTTACATTGTAACATTGTCATATTCAATATCATTCCTAAATAATGCTACCAGGATGGAGTTAAAAGCATACTGATTCTTTCCTACATCAGCACGTGCACCCCTCTTCCCCCTCCAACCTTGGACATTCTCTGAGAGGTTGGCAGTGACCTTGCTCTCTTTCTTTATTAATTCTCATAACCTTGCACTCACTCTGGTAAGCACAACTTGCTCTGACAGTCACAACTATCTGGTAGGATGAGATATTTTTTAGGATACTTATTCCACAAGATAATACCCAGAAAGTCATTTTGAAATGTGTGAGAAATGTCTCACAAATTTAATAATGCAGCAACACATTTTTGGTTCTGTGAGCACATATGGAGCCACAATGCTGTCCATCTCCACCATCTCTCATGCTGAGTGCTCCATATGTACCAACATGTATGAATTTCAGAAAGAAGTAGCTGTGAATTCATGTCGTGAGGTCTGTGAATAGAATACAGAGACTCAGTTCTTTTTTGGAAGAAAATTGTATCAAGTTCTATGAAAAAGTTGTATGAAGGTATGTGAATTATGGCTTTACAAGACACCAGGTGAAAGAACCAAATTCTTTGGTCACAGTGCTTTTCTCCAAGTACAGTTGTATGTGGATGTCTTTGATTCCCATGATCTCTTAAACCAGTCATTGTCCCATCAGTTTTTTGCATATTTTATATTTAGAGTTGTTTTCTCCATTATGCTGATGATTCTTGAAGTTGAACCCATGATATGTCATGAGTGGATGATAATTTCTTACACAGGATGACTTATTGCTCTTAGGTAAATCATAAATAAATTAGCTGTGGAGTTGTCAGAGCTTAGAAGCAACGATACTTAAAAAATACACTAGTAAATACAGTATGCAGCGTACACGTGACACATTATTCTCTTTTAAAATTTGGTTGATTGCTTTATCCTTGAGATTTCTTGAAGGGTTTTATCTACCTTAAAAACAGCAAAACAGTAAGGTCCTAGCTGGTTCCTAACCCTGAGAGAAAGGAGACTATTCATGTATTACTTATACAGAATGGGCCTAGATTGGTTTTTTTGAGACTAAGTGTTGAATCCTTGTTTATATATTATATATTAAGATATGTATGGTATAATTCATATGTTTGGTATGAAAATTAAATTGCTCGGTAGATAAAAAGCACCTAGCATAGTGTCCTGCTCATTGAATGAGTTCAGAAAGTTAATTCTTTCTCTCCTTCCCTTCTTCTCCATATTGATTGAGAGCCGAAGAGAAGAAACAGAAGGCAAATGTTAGGTAGAAAGGAATCTTCATATAAAAAAGAACAAGAGAAAACAAACCCAAGAAAAAAATGTGAGGAAATAGATGATCTAAAGTTAGGAGTAAGCTATTGAACACACATTGTGCCTTATATAAATGATGTTGGAGAAATAAGAATTAGCAAGAGGCATAATTATTTATTGGTAGAGAAAAATAATTGGGACAGGAAAAATGCTAAATGTGGAAAGAGAATAAAATAACTACCATGAGAAATTACAGTGTATTGGAAAACACTTACCAAATAGCTTGCTAATAACATTTAGAAACACTACATAGAATACTGTCAAGAGTTGTATTAAGCTGAGAGATTAAGATGGCGGAATGGAAGGACTGGAACTCAACTTCTCTCATAAACACAGCAAAATTACAACCAAACACTGAGCAGCCTTCAACCAAATGGACTGGAAACTTTCAAAATGATATTCTACTCCAGAAGACAAAGAGGAGACCACATCAAGAGGTAGGAGGGGCAATTATGCGATCTAAGCAACCCCATACCTACCAGATGGGAACCCACAGACTAGAAAGTAAATGTATAACAGAGACTCACCTACAGGACTGAGGGTTCTGAGCCCCATGTCAAATCCCCACTCCTGGGGATCTGTCACAGGGAGAAAGAGCCCCTGGAGCATCTGGTGTTTAAGGCCAGTGGGGCTTGTGCTCAGGAGCGCCACGGGGCTGGGGGAAAGAGGAGACCCTATTCTTGAAAGGTGCACAGAGATTTTCACGTGCACTGGGTCCAAGGGCAAAGCAAAGTCTCCATAGGAATCTGGGTTGAACCCGACTGCAATTCTTGGAGAATCTCCTGGGAAAACAGGGGTGACTGTTTCTTGTTGTGAGGGAAGGGCATTAGAGGTAAAACTCTTGGGAACATTCATCAGCCTGCATTTCTTGGAGGTAGCTATTTTTGGGAAAATCTGGCCCCTCTCATCAGCACTGAGAAGCCCCAGGCCAAACAATAATCCAGGTGGGATCACAGCCCCACCCAAAAGTAAACAGGCTGCCTAAAGACCCCTCAGGCACACAGTTGCCTCTAATCTCACCAAGAGACAAAGTCCCATCCACCACAGGGACAGGAATCAGCCTCACCTATCAGTGGGCATGAACCAGTCCCTCCCATCAGGAAGCCTACAGCCAGCCACAAACTTCGCCCATAAGGGAGGCAAACACCAGAGCTAAGAGAGGCTACAACTCTATTTTCTGCAAGAAGGTCACCACACCAAAAACCTATAAAAATGAAAACACGGAACTATAACTCAGATAAGGGAGAAAGAAAAAAACCCCAGAAAACCAGCTCAGTGATGAGATTATCAGCCTCCTGGAAAAAGACTTTAGACTGTTCATGCTGAAGATGATGCAAGACGTTAGAGATAAATTGAAGGCAAAAATCGATAATTTACAGAAAACACTGAGCAAAGAAATACAAGATGTAAAAATTAAACATGAAGGGATACAAAATACAATGATTGAAATAAAAAATGCATTAGAAGCAGCCAACAGTAGAATAGAGGAGGCAGAAAAATGAATAAGCGAGGTGGAGGAGAGATCAGTGGAAATCACTAATGTTGAAGAGAAAAGAGATAAAAGATTGAAAGGAAATGAGCAGAGTCTCAGAGAACTCTGGGATAATGTTAAACACACCAACATCCACATTATAGAGGTGCCAGAGGGAAAAGAGAGAGAGAAGGGGACAGAAAAAATATTCAAGGGATAATAGTCGAAGCCTTCCCTAATATGGGAAAGGAACCACTCACACAAATCCCAGGAGTGCAAAGAGTACCATATAAAATAAACCCAAGAAGGAACACCCCGAGACACATATTAATCAAAATGACAAAATTAAAGACAAAGAGAAAATATTGAAAGCAGCTAAGGAAGAGAAACAAATGATATACAAGGGAACCCCAATAAGGTTAACAGCAGATTTTTCAGCTGAAACTCTGCAGGCCAGAAGGGAGTGGCATGATATACTTAATGTGATGAAAGGAAAAAACTTCCAACCAAGATTAGTTTACCCAGCAAGGCTCTCATTCAGATTTGAAGGAGAGATCAAAACCTTTACAGATAAGCAAAAGCTAAGAGATTTCTTCAACACTAAACCAGCTTTACAACAAATCCTAAAGGAACTTCTCTAGTCAGAAAAGAAAAGGCCACAACCAGAAACACAAACACCACAAATGACAAGGCTCACCAGTAAAGGCACATATACAGTAAAGATACTAAATCATCTGAGCACAATTATGCTACCAAAATCAGAAATCACTAGAAGACAGTACAAATGCAGGACACTGGAGATGCACTTGCAATTAAGGAACAAACAATTTAAAACAATCTTGTTTATATATAGACTCATATATCAAAACTTCTGGGTAACTGCAAACCAAAAATCTACGATTGATACACGAAAAAATAAGAAAAATCAACTCAAATGCAACATTAAAGATAGTCCTCTTGGAAGAGAACAGAACAAGAGAATAAGGGAAGAAAAAAGAGCAACAAAAATCCAAAACAGTTAATGAAATTGCAATAAGAACATACATATCAATAATTACCTTAAATGTTAATGGACTGAATGCCCCAACCAAAAGACATAGATTAGCTGAATGGATACAAAAAAAAGACCCATGTATATGCTGTCTTCAAGAGACCCAGTTCAATTCTAGGGACACATACAAATTGAAAGTGAGAGGATGGAAGGAAATACTCCATGCAAACGGTAATCAAAGAAAGCTAAGTAGCAATACTCATGTCAAACAAAATAGACCTTAAAATGAAGAACATTTAGAGATAACGAAGTGCAGTACATATTGATCCAAGAAGAAGATATAACAATTTTAAATATCTATGCACCCTAAAGAGGATCACCACAATATATAAGGCAACTGCTTAAGGTTGTCGCCTTAAAAAGGCGAAATCGACAATAACACAATAATATTGGGGGACTTTAACACCCCACTTACAGCAATGGATAGATGATCCAGATAAAAAATCAATAAGGAATCACAGGCCCTGAATGAAGCATTAGACCTGGTAGAGTTAATAGATACTTATAGGACATTCCATCCAAAAGCAACAGAATACACATTCTTCTCAAGTGCACAGGGAACATTCTCTAAGATTGATCATATCCTGGCCTACAAATCAAGCCTCGTGTAACTTTAAGAAAATTGAAATCATATCAAGCGTCTTCTGTGAACACAATGCTTTAAGACAGGAAATCAATAACAAGAAAAAAAAATGGCAAGAAACACAAACACTTGGAGACTAAACAACACACTACTAAACAACCAATGGATCACTGAAGAAATCAAAGAGGAAATTAAAAAATACCTAGAAGCAATTGACAACATAGATATGACACTCCAAAACCTCTGGGATGTAGGAAAAGCAGTTCTAAGAGGAAAGTTTATAACAATACAAACCTACCTCAGGAAACAAGATAAGCTCAAATAAACATCCTAAGTTTACATCTAAAGCAGCTAGAGAGGGAAGAACGGACAAGACCTAAAGTTAGTAGAAGAAAAGAAATCACAAAGATCAGAATAGAATCAATGAAGTAACAACAAAGAAAACCATAGAAAAGATCAATGAAACTAAAAGCTGGTTCTTTGAAAAGATCACCAAAAATGATAAACCCTTAGCCAGACTTATCAAGGAAAAAAGAGGACACAAATCAATAAAATTAGAAAGAAAAAAAGGAGAAATAACAATGGAAATCACAGAAATACGAAAGGTCATAAGAGACTACTATATGCAACTATACACCAATAAAATGGAAAACCTAGAAGAAATGGACAAATTCTAAGAAACTTACAGTCTTTCAAGACTAAGCCAAGATGAAATAGAAAAGATGAATGGACCAATCACAAGTTCTGAAATTGAAACTGTGATTAAAAAACTTCCAACAAACAAAAGTCCAGGACCAGATGGTTTCACAGGCGAATTCTATCAAACATTTAGAGAAGAGCTAACGCCTATCCTTCTGAAACTCTTCCAAAAAACTGCAGAAGAAGGAACACTCCCAAACTCATTCTATGAGGCAACCATCACCCTGATACCAAAACCAGACAAAGATACCACAAAAAAAGGAAAATTACAGGCCAATCTCACTGATGAACATAGATGCAAAAATTCTCAACAAAATACTAGCCAGCCAAATCCAACAGTACATTAAAAGGATTGTACACCACGATCAAGTGGGATTTATCCCAGGGATGCAAGGATTCTTCAATATCCTCAAATCAATCAGTGTGATACACCACATTAACGAACTGAAAAATAAAAACCATATTATCCTTTCAATAGATGGAGAAAAAGCCTTTGACAAAATCCAACACCCATTTCTGATGAAAACCCTTCAGAAAGTGGGCATAGACGGAACCTACCTCAACATAATCAAGGCCATCTATGACAAACCCAGAGCTCACATCATTCTTAATGGTGAAAAGCTGAAACAATTCCCGCTGAGTTCAGGAACAAGACAAGGATGTCCACTCTTGCCACTACTATTCAACATAGTTTTGGAAGTCCTAGCCACAGCATCCAGAGAAGTAAAAGAAATAAAAGGAATCTAAATTGGAAAGGAAGAAGTAAAACTATCATTATTTGCAGATGACATGAGAATGACATACCTAGAGAATCCTAAACACTCTACCAGAAAACTGTTAGAGCTCATCAACGAATTTGGCAAAGTTGCAGGATACAAAATCAGTGCACAGATATCAATTGCATTTCTATATACTAACAATGAAAGATCAGAAAGAGAAATTAGGGAAGCAATCCAGTTTACGATCGCATCAAAAAGAATCAAATACTTAGGCATAAACCTACCTAAAGAGACAAGACCTGTACTCTGAAAACTGTAAGATACTGATGTAAGAAATCAAGGATGACATGAACATATGGAAAGACATACCATGCTCTTGGAATAGAAGAGTCAATATTATCAAAATAACTATACTATCCAAGGCAATCTACAGGTTCAGTGTAATCCCTCTCAAATTACCAAGGACATTTTTCACAGAACTAGAACAAAATATTTTAAAGTTTGTTTGGAAGCACAAGAGACCCAGAATAGCAAAGACATCCTGAAAAAGAAAAATGGAGCTGGAGGAATCAGACTCCCTGACTTCTGATTATACTACAGAGTTACAGTCATCAAAACCATAATGGTGCTGGCACAGAGACAGAAATATAGATCAGTGGAACAGGATAGAAGCCCCGAGTTAAACCCACACACCTAGAGTCAACTAATCTATGACAAAGGAGGCAAGAATATACAGTGGAGAAAATACAGCCTGTTCAATAACTGGTGCTGGGAAAACTGGACAGCAACATGTAAAAAAATGAAACTAGAACACTTCCTAACACCATGCACAAAAATAAACTCAAAATGGATTAAAGACCTAGATATAAGACCAGACAGTATAAAACTCTTAGAGGAAAACATAGGCCAAACATTCTCTTGACATAAATGCCAGTAACATTGTCTCAGATCCACCTGTTAGAGTAATGACAATAAAAAGAAAAATAAACAAATGGGACTTAATTAAACTTCAAAATTTCTGCACAGCACAGGAAACCCGAAACAAAATGAAAAGACAACCTGCAGAATGGAAGAAAATATTTGCAAATGAATTGACTGACAAGGGATTAATCTCCAAAATTTACAAACACCTCCTACAGCTCAATACCAAAAAAACAAACAACCCCATCAAAAAATGGGCAGCAGATCTAAACAGACAATTCTTCAAAGAAGACATGCAGATGGCAAAAAACACATGAAAAGATGTTCAGCATCACTCCTCATTAGAGAATTGCAAATCAAAACCGCTATGAGGTACCACCTTACACTGGCCAGAATGGCCATCATCAAAAAGTCTACAAACAGTAAGTGCTGGAGAGGGTGTGGATAAAATGAACCCTATTACACCATTGGTGGGAATGCAAACTGGTACAACCACTGTGGAAAACAGTATGTCAATTCCTTAGAAAACTAAAAATAGAATTGCCATTTGATCTAGTAATCTCACTCCTGGGCATCTATCCATAGAAAACCATGACTAGTAAAGACACATGTACTTCAGTGTTCATTGCAGCACTCTATACAATAGCCAAGTCATGGAAACAACCTAAATGCCCATCAAGGGAGGAGTGGATAGTGAAGATGTGGTACATATACACAATGCAATATTACTCAGCCATTAAAAGTAACGAAATTACAGCATTTAAAGCAACATGGAAGGACCTAGAAATTATCATGAGAAGCGATGTCAGTCAGGCAATGAAATGAGACACCAACACCAAATGCTACCACTTACATGTGAATTCTAAAAAAGGGACACATTGAACTTCCTTGCACAATAGATACTGACTCACAGGCTTTGGAAAACATGGTTTCCAAATGAGACAAGTTGGGGTGTGGGGGGTTCACCGAGGGTTTGGGATGGAAATGCTATAAAATTTGTTTGTGATGATTTTTGTACACATATAATTGTAGTAAAATTCATTAATTAAAAATAAATAAATAAATGAAATAACTTGAACATTAAAAATAAAAAGAATTATATTAAGCTGAGAGTTCCCTTGTGGTGCAGTGGGTTAAGGATCTGCCATTGCCATACAGTGGTTTGGGCCACCACTGTGGCATGGGTTCATGATCCCTAAACCAGGAACTTCCACATGCTGAGGGCATGGCCAAAAAAGAAAAGAGACCAAAAAGAGTTGAATTAGGCTATATGAAAATGACATTTTTCCTCTCTCTTTTGATTAAGTCCTCCCAGAAAACTGAAGTCCGATAAGTATATTACATCTACCAATGTCAGAACTGCATCTGTGAAAGAAAAAAGCAAAGCAAAACAAGACAAAAATGTATCCAGTGTTGTCTGGAAAAAAAATTAATCAGTGTACATTTATAATACCATACATCCTACTGGTGATTGAAGCCAGTTCGTTATTTTTTAAAATGAATATATAAATTGTTTTTGAAATATGGGTTATGTCTTACAAACAATTTATAGTGAAGCGTTCTAATCCATATAGTAGAACCCATATAGAAAAAAACACCAGCACAAATAATAAATAAAATAAATCCTAGTGCTTCCTAGAGTCATTTATTGGTGTGGCACATCAAAATAGTGATGAATTTATCGAGATGGCAGATTAACATCTAAATGGATTTATTAAAATTCTTCAAATTACAGTTAGGTTCATTTATACCATTTACTGCTGTTTGATCATGGCTTAGCCAGTAGTCTCAGAGTAGATATTTAAAACACAATTTTTGAAAGGTCACTGATAATTCATAGGTGTTTTATGTAAGTGTAAAAGTGATTTTCTCCTTTTGACTCAATTCATTGTGGTGTAAAATTTCTTTAAATCTTTTTTCAAACTTCAATGTTTTTTTATATTACTCATTTGAACTTTAAAAAAATACCAGTATTGTAAAGTTAAAGGTAAGTAATGAGCCCATATGCCAAGTTCTACCTTCTCTATCATTAGTGACTATAGATCGAATACTTAATTATATGTCATATTCAGTCTTCCACCTCTATATGCAATGAATTAAACTAAAAAAAAACCAAAAATGTATAGTGATGGAATTAGGATATTTTCCATGCTCATATTATTAGATCAATTATTTAAGAATATGCAAATGTAAGATAATAGAAGGGAATTTAACAGATACATTTTACTTCTTTATGGCTATCAGTAGTAAGGTACAGTGGTTTGCCATAAGGATATTGGGCCAAAGACAATAATCATCTCCCAAAAAGCTTAGAGAAATTTAAAAAAATATTTTAGAGGAGATCATCTGTTTTAGCCTTAGCAAAACTGCTGTTTTGTGCATCCATAAAACACGTTTATTTTTCATAAATTGTGGATAAATGTGTCTACCATTATCTCAAGCTATCCAGTCACTTGGAAACTTTACAGAAACAAGGAAAGATTTAGTTCATGTAAGTTATTTCATAGGCAACAGTGGTTATATTTGCTTCTGAAATTTATTTTGAATATAAAAAGTTGTGTTATATTCACTTCTTGAACAATGTTAAAACTCGATAATTTCCCTTGGTGGCTGCAGTTACTACTGAGGTCAGGGGAGTTAAACCCTACACTGTTAATAGTGTGAATAAATAAAATAGCACAGCATTTGTCTCAGGTTATAGTGAGTGCTTTGGTTCTTCTGCCAACTTGACTAACACTGAAAAAAAGGAAGGACTTTTTTGAAGGGACACCCCCTGTTGAGAAACAGTGCCTCCCTTAATGTTATTTTTTCCACCTTCTTTGTTATGTTCACTGTAAGCAGCTATTGCCAGGCACCTCAGTGTTCACCCCCTGTTGGAAGTTGCTACTGTTGAAAAGAATGCAGAGTCAGAGATTGGAGAGGGCTTCTTGGTGCTTTTGGCTGAATGCCAGTATTGCTGTAGATTCTCTGTTGCTGCATTTCCCAATGAGTGTATTTACTATCAAAAGACCTAATGTATTCAAGTTCTTTAGAAAGACGTTAAAACTGTAGTAGATGTGAAAAAGACCAACAGGTATAGCAGTACACTCAGTGCCAAACTATTGTGGGGTAAAAGGAAAACCAAAAATGTTGCCCTGTGCATTGAGTTAAAATAGTTCTCTTCCTTTCAGGGTGTCCTTGCTTTCTACCTCACTAGAAAATTCAACACTGAATGCCCACCATCACATCTACTTTCCTGCCAATATAGAAACCTACATATCTGGGCTTCCCTCCTGTTATTATCAACTCTATTACTCTTTAAGAGTAAATTCTCCACTGAGGTACTAGATCCCATCCCTCTCTCTAATTCAAGGATCTTTCTTGAGCAATTTATCTTTATTTCTACTATATCAGCAAAATTCTTTCTTCCTGGATCAAGCACATCAAGCAGGCTAGTATTTCCATCTTAAATTTTTTTTATCTTAACCCCATTGTAGTTACCATCCCATTTCACTGCCTGTCCTTATAGAAAAATGCTCAAAAATTCGTCATTACTATTACCAGTGAATACTAATACACATAACCAAAGACCTCCTTGTTACTGAATTCAATAGATCATGCTCAGTCATTATCTTTCTTAGACTTTCAGTAAGTAATACTTTTGTTCAGTGTTGGACAGTCCTGGTTTTCTACTACCAACTCCTACACATTTCCCTTTAGTGGTTCTTTTTCTTTTTCCTGACCTATAAACGTCTTCAGAATGTTCCAAGATTCAGGCCTTTGACCTCTTCATTTCTCACTCTACATTGATTTATCCACCGCTGTGATTTTAAATAATGTTCATATGCTGATGATCCCTAAAATTCTGTCTCCAGCCTGACCTTCTCCTGAACAACAAATCTATTTATTCAACTGCCTACTTTCCATCTCTATTGGCTATATAATAGACATCTCACATTCAACATGTCAGAAAAGAAACGCTCATAACCCACATCGAACCCACTGGAAAATCTTTTCAGCTCTATCTTCATAATATATCTCAAGTTTTACTACTTGTCACCACCTTCACTGCCATCTCCATGGGCTACCTCCTCCATTTCTCAACTAAAGCACTGCTATTAGCCTCCTCCTTTCCTCAATTTCTATCTTGTAGCTTATGTTAATCAGAGAAGCCAAAATGATACTATTAAATGTAAATATGATAATTTCTCTATTGTTCAAAACTCTCTATTGTCTGTTTGTCTTATTCAGAATAAAAATCAAAACCCTTTTCATGTTCTGTACACCCTGTAATATCTGTCTCTCTATTACCTGTCTGGCCTTATCTATTCCAGTTGCGCCTCTGGCTATATCTGCTCCTTCCACGCTGGTCCTTAAATGTTGGACATTCTCCATCAGTGCCTCTGTCTTAATGTTTCCTCTGCCTTCTGTACCCTTCCTCTCAGTGCCTCTAAAGCTTACTCCATCATTTCCAAGTTTATGCTTAAATGACATATTTTATAAGGATGTACCAGACTTTCCTACTTAGAATGAAATTCGTTATCGCTCTTCCCTGCTATTTTTCTTTTCTTTGTAAAATTTACTACCTTCTAAAATATCTTAAGGTCTGTCTTTCTCTAGTAGAATGTAAGTTTACAGAGGCAGGGACTTTTGCTAATTTTCCACTACTCTATTCCAAGTACCTTGGATAGTGTGTGGCATAAGGTAGGTTTGAAAAATATATTTGTTGAATAAATGTGTTTTTATTGTACTGAGTGAAAGCTGTGCTTTTTTTTTTTTGATTTTGAAAAGGAAACTTCTTGGATTTCTTTCAGGTCTCTTAAGTACACCACATAACTGAACAAAACATTTTGTCTTGAAAATCATTTCATTGATCATCAAATCTATGTTCAGACTCTTTTAAAAATTGTGATATTTTTAAATTAGTAGAATGGTGAAATCTGAATCTTGGAGTCATATTTCCAAGGTTTGATCTTAACTCTTGAATTTCCTAGATGTGGCATCTTGGACAAGTCACTCACTGCCTCGCTGCTCAGTATTTTGTGTTTAATGGGGAGTAAATGATAAACCATTTACATTCTTTATAATATTTAATCTTCCAAACAACAATATGATATAATGTTTGTATCCAGTACTTAGTACATAAGATTAAGGTATAATTTTCAGTATTAAATTATTATCTTTGTTGTTGATTGATCTGTTTCTTGCCCTTCTCTCTGGCTTACTGTTGCCCTGAGTCCTTCTTGCCCATAGTACTTGGTAGATAGAAGGGATGGAGTCTGGAGATGGGAGGGGCAGTGGCCATGAAGAAGGGGCCAGAACTTGTGTTAGATTATAAGACTACAACTTGGAGAGCACTATTCTAATTTAGTCACCCCCTAAATTCATATATACTAGTGGTAAAATGAAATTTAGATGGGGGACTTTGTTCCTAAGTGGACGAAGATGACGGTTATTTATTTTGTTTTTTTTTTTTGTCTTTTTGCCTTTTATGTAGAGCCGCACCCGCAGCATATGGAGGTTCCCAGGCTAGGGATCTAACAGGAGCTGTAGCCGCCGGCCTTCACCACAGCCACAGCAACGCGGGATCCGAGCCGCATCTGCAACCTACACCACAGCTCACGGTAACGCCGGACCCTTAACCCACTGAGCAAGGCCAGGGATCGAACCCAACCTCATGGTTCCTAGTCGGATTCGTTAACCACTGAGCCACGAAGGGAACTCCATGACGGTTATTTTTCTCTTATGACTCTTTCCATATTTGATTCCTTCAGACCCTTCTGACCTCCATTAGGATGGAATTGGTTTCTAAAGATATTTGCACTTGATTTTATGTTTTTTTCTTTTTTCTTTCTTTCTTTCTTTTTCTTTTTCTTTTCTTTTTTTTTTTTTTTTTTTTTTTTTTTTTTTTTTTTTTTTTTTTTTTTTTTTTTTTTTTTTTTTTTTTTTTTTTTTTTTTTTTTTTTTTGCTTTTTAGGGCCACACCCACTGCGTATGGAGGTTCCCAGGCTAGGTGTCCAAATCGAGCTACTGCCATCGGCCTATGCCACAGCCATAGCAACGCAGGATCCAAGCCTCATCTATGACCTACATCCCAGCTCATGGCAATGCCAGATCCTTAATCCACTAAGTGAGGCCAGGGATCCAACTTGCAACCTCATGGTTCCTAGTCCGATTTATCTGTGCTGCCCCACGACAGTAACTCCTTGATTTTAATTTTTGTTAGTTTTTACTTTTATTTTATTGGAGTATAGTTGCTTTATAATGTGTTAGTTTCAGGTGTACAGCAAAGTGATTCAGTTATACATATACATACAATTCATTCTTTTTCAGATTCTTTTCCCATATAGGTTATTACAGAATATTTAGTAGTGTTCCCTGCTCTATATAGTAGGTCCTTGATGATTATCTATTCTATATGTAATAGTATGTATATGTTAATCTTAAACTCTGAATTTATCCCTCACTCCTATTTTGCCTTTGGTAGCCATGTTTGTTTTAGAAATCTATGGGTCTGTTTCTGTTTTGTAAATAAGCTCATCTGTATCATTTTAAAAATTAGATTCTACATATAAGTGATATCATATATTTGTCTGACTGACTTCAGTTAGTATGATAATCTCTAGGTCCAACCATTTTGTTGCAGATGGCATTATTTTGTTCCTCTTTATGGCTGAGGAATATTCCATTGTGCATTTGATTTTTAATATTTATTACAAGTTAGTATGACAGCACAAATTAGAGAAGGCCATTTATATATAACATAAAAACCTGTGTTATAACCTTTACTTTAACACTTAGATAGTTTTAGCATTATTATTTTAGTTGATGTTTATATAATATCATGTTATTCTCTGGGTGCATACATTCCCCAATGGTGAAGAAAGTGGAAATGCATTCTTATCTCAAAACAGAAACTCAAAATTGCATTTTAAGGAATTAATTAATTGTGACCACATTCATGAACATATTGACGTACAGCATGCATATTGTTTGAAAGATGAAACTACTTAAAAAGTTTCTACATTAACCAGCCCTCTTTGACATCAATTTGACTAATTAGGACCACGCCCTGAAATAACATCAAAGAATGTGATTAACTTTGGAATCCTGAAATATCCTTACTAGCCTTAAAAGTCTAATTTTGTCTTCAGTTCCAAAGGCACAATATGGATCTCTTTACACTCTTACTTAAAATCTGATGAATAGGTATAATCTGCTTCTATACTTTGTTATGTATTGTTTCCACTGTGTTGGAGTCTCTGCTTCTGACACAAAAATTGTCAACCCATATGAACAGAGAGGTTTACTTTAGTGTCTGTGTGTATGTGTATATATACATATATAGTTAAATATATATATTTATATATGTCCCTGATTGCTAGTATATATGTGGTGTTTGTTAACATAATTCTTGCAACAGAATCCTTCTTGCTCTGTAATTTTATTGTCTGCTTCTGTATTCCCTCCTTTGTCATTTCTAATGCATAGAAAAGATCTTGAACATCTTCATATTTAAGTCAATAGCACATTTAAATTATGTTTATAATTAGGAATTTCTTTTCACCTGCAAGTGAGAAAGAGATTCCGGATGTTTCTAACCTTTCAAAGTCAAATGTGTTTATGTTGTTTCTTTAGATAACTGTCATTCCCCAAGCCTGTGCTGGTATTGAAAGACATTGCTTTCTGTGGCACAGCTGAGTCCAAATGTTTTTCACATGGAAGTGAATTGCTCATTTATCTGAGTGTTTTACTATGTCAATGTCCTGTAATTATTCTTTAATTAAATAATGGCACAAGGCAATATACTAGTGAAGCTATTAAGGAGACAATATACAAATGAATTGTAGGATGACAATACTTGAAACAGAATCTAAAGCGGGAATGCATTAAAAAATAGGATGTTACAGAAGCATAAAAGTTTTTTTTTCAATTCTCTCCTTTTCTAAGATAAATGGATACGAGCTAAGATCTAAGAAAGGTAATTGAAGATCTTTTCAGGCCAACATTTGCCAATTCTACCCTGAGAAACCTCTTCAGAATATCAAAACAATACTACTTTTAGATTTTTCTTCTGTTTCTTTGTTGAGTATCTGGGTTATTAATATTTGAAATTTTTACTGTGTTTATTTGGTACAATTAATTGCAGTTAAAGGAAAGTTCTCTTTCAGTGGATAGTCAACTTCTGTTTACTTCAGCCCTCTCCTGTTTGCTGGCTTTTCAATATTAATAGAATTAATTAAAAATATGTAATTAAAAATAAACAGTCATGGCAGTAAGTATCCTTAACAGCTTTTCTATGCTTCAGAAACATGTGAAAATCCTTCTTGTAGATGGTCAGGGAGGAAGACAATAGTTCTCTTTTCAAATATGTTGGGAACAATGCCTACTAATGACATTTTATTAAAAGGAAAGAAACACAAAGTATATTCCATGTTTTTCCAGCAACACTAAAGCCATAGGCAGAGGTTCTGTTCTTATCAGCCCCCACGTCAGTATACTGGCTTCTCTAAAACTCACAGGCCTATGATTGTCTTTCCATTAAGCTTACATGACTTTGCCACTGCTAGCTTTGGGTCTAGGTACCCTACTCTTGGTGCCTCCACATGCATCTTTGGAACTGAGCAAGTTCAAGATGTCAGATGCTAAAATGTGGAAGACTCAGTGTAGCTTTTTTCTCTATTGCACTTTTTGGCATTTAAAGAAGGCGAGCGTTTACCCCATCCATTTAGTTATAGATTTTTCAGCTGGAGGTTTCCAGAAAGTTGTTCTTCTGCTATGAAATTATCAAAGCCAGGATTCTCCTCTAGTCTTATCTGATTAAACTCCAGTACTGGGAGGGAAAGATTCCCATTTTCTTTAAGTATACTGTTTCTATGTTCATGGTATTTCTGGGAGGTAATTATTATTATCTCTATTTGGTAGTTAATAAAACTCAGGCTTACTAGGTTTAACTGCTCAATCAAGGTCACACAGTCAGTAACTTTCAAAGTTTGGCTCTGAATCTAATTTTTTCAGATCCTTTCCACAAAATCATACTGCTGTTGCCTAATTATCACCAATTCTATTGTGAAAGCTTCACTTTGGCCCTGAAAAATGTATCCAAGCTATTTAATCTTTCTGTATCTCTGGTATATTTTCTGTAAATCATACTGCTGTTGCCTAATTGTCACCAATTCTATTGTGAAAGCTTCACTCTGGCCCTGAAAAATGTATCCAAGCTATTTAATCTTTCTGTATCTCTGGTATATTTTCTGTAAAAGGGGAATAATAATCCTTATCCACCTCAATGAACTCAAGTGAAGATGAAATTAAATCATGTATATAAATAGTGCTGTAAATTATAAGATATTATTAATGCATATCTTAATCATATAAAAATATATAAAAAAATTTAGTTATTTCTCAAGTGACTGTGGTACTGGAATGGAGGTCATGAATAATCCCAAATCAGATTTAGCTCAAATAAGGTCAAAACATTTTGCAGTTTTTTTGTGTAGATATATTTCATTAAAATTAAACCTTGCATTTAAAACACATTTGCAGAAAAAATTTTTACATACATTGCCCAAAAAGATAAAAAGAAATACAGTAGTTAAGGAACACTAAAGATAATATGAAATCTCCTTGTGAACAGTGAACAAAAATTATGCTCACTTTGTTAAACCATTTTTCCACACATAGGAAATTTTTTCACAATAGGATACTAATTTTTCCACATTAGAGTGGGGCCTGGGTTAACTAGACTGAGTCCAGCTCTCTCTCTTGTCCCTTCCTCACAAACTTGCAACAAATCTGACAGACACAATTGCAACCACAAGTTCTGTGCATCTCCTCTGTCACCACACTTTCAGTCCCCCAATGATTTTTAACAGAAGAAAATGAACATTATTCCTGAGGATTGCAAGCCTTATAAACATTGTCCTCACTTCCAGTTGTCAAATAGGAGATACTTTTTCATAGATATGTTCCCAAAGGACTTTATTGCTTTTCCTTTCCTCTATCCAGTTCATCTATATACATCATAGATGAAGCTGTATTTCAATCACCTATGTTACTTGGGATTTTTTGCCTATAATTATCTTAATAGCAACTATATTAACGATACGTCAGTCTCTCTTTCTCTCTCTCTGTATGTCTTTCTCTTTCTCTCTTCCTCTCTACCTTCCCTCTCCATACATAGATACATAGATAGGTAAGAGATTAGATAGACACACACACACACACACACACACACACACACACACACACTTCCCCTTACCCTGGCTATAATAACAGTTTGTGCTTTGACTGTCAATCCTAACTTTCATGTTTCCTTTTTCTTTTTTTTTTCTTTTTAGTGCCTCACTCGCAGCATATGGAAGTTTACTGACTAGGAGATGAATAGGAGCTGGAAGTGCAACTACAGGCCTAGCCACAGCCACAGCAATGTAGGATTGGAGCTGCAACCTACACCACAGCTCACAGCAATGACGGATCCTTAACCCACTGAGTGAGGCCAAGGAATCTTCATGGATACTACTTGGATTTATTTCCACTGTGCCACAACGGGAGCTCCCCTAACTCTCTTGGTTTTTTGAGCCTAGTTAGTCTCAAAGTAATTTTATTTACATCCTCTTATGGCACAGGACAAACACTGGCGATGGGAGAATAGTGGGTAAAGGGAGCATGAAGAACGGTTACTCAGAATGAAGAGAAAGAGTTAGGGACTTATAGGGCGTTAGAGAGATAATGAAGCAAAACTTCTATTTGAATTCCTAACCCCCACCACTGCCGCCTTCACACTACCCCCCTGAAAAAGAGTAAAAATATAATGAATGTGAACTAATAAGACTATATTCCTACACAGCTAAAAACTGAAACTGTTCCTTTCAATAATCCGTTGGATTGACTTCTCTAGTATGCTGGTGTTGTTGTTTTACAATGCCTTCACTCCTATAGGTGACTGTAGTTTCTTATATTTATTTGGTATGTAAAGCAGATTTGTTGACCCATTCTACAGATTTCATAAAGAAAAAGTTGTGTATCCTTGGAAACTATTATAAGCCTTTAGAGTTTGTAACAGCTCATTGGTGGAAGCTTCACTGAAACATTTATAAATGATAACAAAAAGAACTTGAATGGAACTCAGATTAATGGGCAAGGAATGGGTCGCATATCCTAGAGAGACACAGTTTAGCAGGCTATATTAAAGAGAAAGTGACAGAAATTCCAGATTTATGTGGGGTCATCAAATCTTTAGGGGGTAGAATTTCTGCCTGTGCATTATAGGAAAAATATTATGTAATAAATGTAATAAAGTGAACAACTGTAGGTCATCTTAAGGAAGTCTTTATTAAGCATTATTCAGAAAAAAAAATTCTCATTTCAAAATATCTCAGTTATCTTTATATTTTTAATTAAGTCACAATGCCAGTAGTTTTCAATTTAGAAAAAGAAATAAGATGAATTTTATAGTTTAAAGTCTCATTTTTCTATTTTTAGCTTCATTGGAACTACATAGAAATCCAACTAAAGTTTAATTATTTTATTTAAAATACTGTTTTGAAACAATAATAATGAGAATATTGGCAAAATTGAACACTAGAAATAGTATGATCCATTTTCTTAAATATCTTTTGATGATATTATATTAACTGATTATTCATGATCATAAGCCTATCATTATGATGCCAAATTTTAATCTTAATGTATAAACACTTACTATTTGAACATCTAAGTGCTAAAAATATAGATTTTTAACCCAAATGCTCATCTTAAAAATCAGTCTTAAAATTAAGTCTTTAAGTCTATCTTCACTATAATGGGGATCCTAAAAGATTCACTGAACAGTGAGTGAATCTTTTGTTGAATAAATGGACTTTTGTTTTCAAACTCAGGTTTCATCTCAGATAAAGGTTCCATTTTACAGTCATTTCATACCTCCTACAGAATCATCTAGGCCCTTTTATCATATTGCTGAGGATTCTAGATCCCCATCTTACTTTCACATCAGCAACTTTACCAAGAAATCTTTCCCAAGACAGAGAGCGCTTTAAATGCCCATCATCACCCCCATTACAGAGTGATTTTATTAGTCTCACTATAATTCCTGTCACTGAAAGGTTACACTGTATAACAGAAGCCAAAATAACATCATTTGTTCTTGGGAAATTTTTTTTCTTACATCCAGAACACCTGTAAGAATTTAAGTGCTTTCCATGGGATGTGTATTTATTTATTAAATAGAAAATACTGAGCTGCACTTGGCAATAAAGCTAGCAGAATGCAGGAAGGTATCTACTTTATTGTTCTTTGTTTCTACAACATTTATAATCTATACACAGCAGAAAACAGCTGTTACACTGGCAATCTGCAGTATATTTTGGGCAAGTAGGGCAGCAGGGTGACTAATGTGCACTGTAATGGCATTATAAGTGACTCACTAGAGTGCAATTATCAGTATAGTTACCACATGCTTGGTATATGATTAGGTTAATCAGTTCCTTAACTGGTTTCACTCTGTATCTTCTTCTGGTACAGCTGAACCCTTTATTTTCTTGTTTGGAAACCTAGGCATTAACTTTATTTTAGGTTCTTCCCTAGTTAAATTTTGTATGTTACCTTTGCTGCAAGTTGCTATTTTCCCTGGGTCCTCTTTGACCCCCACAGACCAATTTGTAAACTGTACCACTGTATAAAATCCAGTCAGCACTGAATTCCCAAGGCATCGTGCATTTTAGCAACTAGGAGTCTCTCAGGGGAACATGATGGTTTACCTCATTGCTTTTCTTCCTCTTATTTGTACTCCTGAGGACACGCATGTGGGGATGGTGTTAATTCTTCACATGGAGTGGGCATCTCATAGGCAATTCCTGGGCCTCTCTACTTGTAAATGGCCAGAGAGGGGTTTTTGAAACACTCCATGGCCTATGGCCTAACATTAGGAAGGCAGTCAAGGCAATATCTTCAAGTTCTGTTTCTTTCGTACTCCTGTTTCTATTTGGAAGCATGGCTGAATTTTTCCTTCTTTTAGCACAACTCTCATTATTTCCCTCCCCTCCTCAAAAGTCTTTAGTGAATTCCTATTGTATCTGATAAAATTTGAATTTTTTTAACATGGCAATCATGGCGTATAGACTTTAGGGAGATTCTATTTATCCCCACCTCTGGGTGTTTATGCCTTGTATTATTCTCTCCTTTTGAATGTGGGAAGAATCTATAACTTGCTCCTAATCAATAGGATTAAATGGCAAGAAATTGTGGTGAGTCTCCAAGAACTTTGGGTAACAGCTAGGAAGTAAGGGTTGCTTCTGACCAACAGCCAGCAAAAGTAACTAACGCTTAGCCCTATAGCTGCAAGAAACTAAATTCTCTTTGAGAATTCAGGCTTTTCCCCAACTGAACTTCCAGATAAGAATGTAGCTGACCAGCACCTTGATTGCAGCCTCTGAGGCCCTAAGCAGAGAACTCAAACTATGCCCAGATTCCTGAGACACAGAAATCTGATATAATGAATGTGTGTTGTTTTAAGCACTAAAGTTGTAATGATTTATTATACAGCCATAGGAAACTAATACAAAAGTCAAAGTCTTCTATAATTTAGTTATTTTTTTTATTCCTTCTTATATTATGTGTGTGTTATCAGTTCCTGTCACACAAGACAGTTTTCTAAAGAGTCAGAATTCTTATCTATAGAATTCAGATATAAGTAACTGGTGTACATTTGTCTTCACTATAATGGGGGATAACGATACTTGAAAAGTTTTTGTTAGCATTAAATTATATGACACGTGGAAGTATTTATTGCGGTTTTTGGAACACTGAAGCCACTGAGTAAATATTTCTTTTTCACACACCTTCCCTTTCCAAATAATCATTTTAGTCACCAGTCTCTATGCCTTTAATTTTGATATTCCTTCTTTCCAGAATGTTCTTCTCACTCCATCACTCATTTTAAAATTCAGCTCAGATTTAACTTCTCTATGAAACATTTCTCAAGAACCTTAATCTCACTCTATATGCACCCCTTTGGTACTGAAAAAATATAATAAAATCTTTAAGGTTTAAAGTGACTTACGATTATGCTTCTAAAAGAGAGAAGTCATGCATATGTAAACAACTGAGTGTCTATCATAATTGTATTTATACTTGTGGTCCTTGTGGAATTTGATTCTGCCTCCCTGGTCTCATCTGTTATCCAGCCCCATCATTAGAGCCCAAAGAAGGTCAGATATTGGATCCAGATCCTGGAGATCTGAAAAATTTGTCATATGCTTACTCTCTTCTCTGCAGATGCACAATAAACCTTCATTTTATAGGCCCTGCTTTTCTTTGCAATATCTCACTTTTTTTTCTCATTTTTTTCACCACATTACAATAAAGATGGATGAAGAGATCTGAGGTATATCATTTGATTAAAATATGTGAGTATAGCAATAATACTATTAAGCAGAGTTGTTAACTGGTGAGGGGGAAAGGGTGAAGGGCATTTTGTGTTGTTATCTAGTCACAATATTCCTTCTATACATAGTAACAAATTCCACGACCCTTCTCATAATTATGCCTTGTCTGTATTGCTTTCTTTCATGTGGCTTACATGAATTTTTTCATCCATGAAATAGGCAGTCAAATCTGGAAGAAAACGTGACGAAAACAGCATTTGTGGAATCAAAATATTCTATTGAATGAAAGCAGAAATACCAGTTCCTGATAAAATATGTTTTTTTTTTTGCTCCCTAGAATCTCTAGTTTTTGCCTTTAGAATTTGAGATGACTTTGGCATCAATAATAATCATATTAAACATTTTTCTCTTCATCTCTAAAAGTATATATCTGTTAGTGTCTCATGAGAGTTCTGTCATGTAGCTGGCAAAGAGAAATTAAGAGAAATTAGCTTTGGTGAGAAAATAAATGCCTCTACTTTTTTTTAATTCACTAATATTTTTAGGATAATTTTATTCAGATAATTTCTTTTTTGTTGCAATATGTTGCATATTGGCTGAGTGTGGCTTTTTTCATAAATTTTGCATATGTGTATAAACTAAATTGAGTGGCTATTTTGCAATGATAGGCAAGAAGATGTTCCTCTGAACATTCGGTTGTTCTCAGGGGCTTTCTGGGCTGTTGTCGCTATTCTGTAGCCTCTAATCTGGTTGTTTATATCCTCTTCCTGTGTAAATCTCATAACAACTAAATTGCCATATTTTAAAATAATATTATATTGATGTTTGCTGAAGCTATAACTTGGCTCGTTACATTTGTATCATGAAATGTGAAACAAGTGAACTATTAAATAAAAAGGAAATAAGATTCACTCCTGTTCAAAGTAATATAAGATGTAGACTAGTCTAGTTAAACTTCTAATTATGCTCTTCTCTTGATTGTAGCTAGCTTGAAGTTCTAGGTTGAAATTCACTAGTAAGAGAAATATACAAGACCCTCTTAGCCCTGTTAGAAAGAGGCAGTGCTCATTCAGGTGGAGACTTGGTTTTATTCTAAGTTAATTTTTAGAACATTTGGAGTATTTATTTATAATTAAATCTTATAAAAAGTTATCTTCCATGTAAAAAAGTACATACAATATACTGTAACCAAGAGAAAATTTCTTCTGAAGAATTAAGTACTATCAAAGATGCCCTTCTCAGTTTCAGCTGAGGTACCTTGTATTTTCCTATAGGATCTGCCTTTTCTCCCACACTTTGTCGTGTATCTGCCACTATTGTCTGTCAGGTAAAAATAACTAGAATGAATCTATAATGCCAAAAGTTTTGTATACATAAACCCACTCAATATTAAAAATAAATTTTGTCCAGATTCCTAAGATTTAGTGTCAGAAAAGCATTCATAGGCCTGCTCTTTTATAAAGCCTAAATGGGTGACAGAAATTCACAATCCATAAGACCATGCTGAGAACATTTTTGGCAAATGAAAAAGTGCAAATACTTGGCCACCTTATCTCTTTTGAATCTTCTTCAGACTGTCTTCACATATTTGAACATTTGAAGATAAATGTTTTGTTTATGTATCTACAAATAATAGAAGTCAGTAGAGAAAAGAAGATGAATTTTACTGTATTTCCAGATTTCCCATAGGGTGGTCATCATTAAACATGACAAGCAGAGTCTTAGAAAAGATGTATATAGGACTCAAGTATCAGATGAGATATTAGACCAGAACTCATTTACATCTCCTTTAAAACTTAATATTTTACCATTAGAATGTTTTAAGGACCAAGCCTCCAAAGTTTCTAAAACTCTGATCTCGTCATTGACTGGTTTCAGGATGGCCTTTCTTCCTCTGCGACATTTTTCACTGACAGTATTCAGAATTCTCTGTCATTTATGAGTAATGTGATAGATTAGAAACTCTACAAAGAGAATCAGTGATGTCCAAAAAGATGAGAAAGTACTAGGCCTCATGATCCACCACTGATTGAACCATCTTGTTGAATAAAAATCAGTCACTATCAATATCCTAAAGAAATAAGTATATAACCAAACTTGGAGGATGGGTGCTATTTCCTTTTAGTCTCAGAATTATTCTTTTCCCTGATGAATAGTGTTTTCCCAGCTTATAAACCTCACTTTTTTTTTTTTTTTTTTTTGCTATATGCTTTCTGAGGACCTACAACAAGGTGAGTTTTATGAGTTTTTAGATCGTGTTTAATTAAGCTGTATGTTATAAATAGAGGAGAAAATTGTAATTATAGGTATGTTAGTCAAATTTCTCCAAGTAATAGAAGAGAATCAAACTATATTATATATATACACAGAGAGAGAGAGACAGAGAGAGAGATCAATTTAAGGAATTGTCTCATGTAATTATGGATATCCAAAATCTGCAAAGTGGACTGGCAGTCTGGAGACTCAAGACCTGATATTTCAATTCAAGTCCATTTGCTGGAGCATTCCTTACTCTAGGTCATTTCTTGCTCTAGGTAAATATTTGTACTAAGGCTTTCACCTGATTGGATGAGGCCCACCCCCCATATGGAGAGCAGTCTGCTTTAGTCAGAGTCAACTGATTTAAATGTTAATTTCTTCCAAAAACATTCTCACAGAAACATCTGGGTACTATGGCCCAGCCAAAAAGACACAAAAAGTTAACCATCACAACAGGAATGTATCTAGTGAGCTCTTCCACTGTTTGAGTTTCTTTATCTGAAAGATGATCACTTAGGATTTCTCTCCTCTTCTTTCTCTGGACTATGTTATTTATAGCATTATGCATCATAGTATTAGCATATAAGCACTATAATACACTGTAATTCAGGGTTTTATTTTATGAACATTGCACTGACTTGTCACTGCTTTCTTTAGGTCATTTTACATATTGTAATTATTGAATTAAAACTTTCCCAAGTCTGTCAGAAATAAACTTAAGTTTTAACTTTATCCAGGTACTTTCTACTGCCCTATCTAGGCAGTTGGGTTTGAAAACGTGTGCCATTTAAACTGTGGTCTGTTGATCAGTGCCTGAGTAGCACTAGTTTGATCCTGTCATGCTGCTACTTAGAGTTAAGATTTTAAGCCTTAACTAATTATTTCTATATTTTGACTGTATGAAATTTCTGAAATCCCATTTCATAGAAGTAAGTGTTTGTAAACAGCAGTGATTATTTACAGACCACATCAAAATGTCAGCATTTAATTTAACTCTTTTGGAAGCTTATAAAGATTATAGTTTATGTTTCAAATTTTAATCACTAAAAATATCTAATAATTGTTCTAAATACTTACCTGGTGAGTGGTCACATTGGTAAACATTAGTGAGTACTTCATTTAATAATGTGTCTATTATTTGGCAGAAATAATTTTAGATGTGTATTTTAGCATTATGAGTTAATCAATGATGTTATTTATTTGTTTTTTGCTTTTTAGGGTCGCACCCACAGATATGGAGGTTCCCAGGCTAGGGGTTCAATCAGAAATGTAGCTGCCAGCCTACAGCTAACGGCAACACTGGATCCTTAACCCACTGAGCGAGGCCAGGGATTGAACCTACATCCTCATGGATGCTAGTCAGATTCATTTCCACTACTCCATGACAGGAACTCCTGATTTTATTTTTTAAATCTTAAATACTTTAGTACTTCTGTGAGACATTCAAAATTTTAAAATTAGACACCATATGTAAAATAAAGTAAATTACAATGATTTGTTTTTTATCTTATTTGGAATGCTTATGCCAACACCTTCCTTTGGGTAGCAAATAAATTTGTAAATTCTGGACCTCCCTCCCAAATCATTACAAATACATATGAAATGTTTGTTAGTTAATGATTAGTATTAAATAATTACTCCCTGAAGTAATTCAGTTCAACAACCTGCCTAGCCATGTACAATGGTTCATCTACACTCTTTTTCAGATATAGTGGAGAAATTATCTAATATTTATAAAATATTTACATTATTTTATAGACAATATGTTAGGATTCTGTGGTGTTTTTTACATAACCTTCACAGCAATATGACAGAGTCTGATTATTGCTTCTTTATAAAGGCTAAAACTAATGCTTAGAAAACTAGGTCCAACATGGAAAAGTATTAAAATTTTCATTTTTAAAAGCTAAAACTTGGTAAAAATTAGGGACTGGCATTCGGTGTCACATCTGGATGATTCCACAGCTTGCAATTCTGCCAATGCTCTCGATACCTTTATCCAAAGAATATTGATTGTGACCATGAAAAACATCAATGAAACAATAACAATAACAACAACAACAACAACAAAAGCCTCACCTTGATTAACAGTATTTGGCTTCTAATTTTGGCTAAAATGGAAAAACTTGCATAACTCCATATATAAGAGCTATCTATATCCAAGAAAACGCATTAGGTTGTCTAAAAACAAAAGAAAAATCATATTATGAAAGTCAAATACATTCTGAAGCAAAGTCTCTTGATAATTTTACTATACAAAGTAGGTTTGTTTATATCATACTCTCTTTACCATATTATATTGCCTAATTATATATTCCATCCATACTTCTGTTATGAGAATTATGTGTAAATGCCTTAAATTTTTATTATTTTCTTTTAGAAGAAAATAGTGGTATTTTACTATTTGAGTGGCTTAGAAATCAACTGATATTACGTTGTTCTAGTAAATACAAGAACAGTTTAATAAAAATAAGAAATAATAATAGTTCTCTTGCTTGAGGCCAGTCTCAAGAAATACTACTTGTAAAATTCATTAATAATGACACTTTTGAGGATTATCTCATGAATATTAACTCCCCTAAGCCTCTAGATTAAGATTAGATTACCCTGAGTAGCCAGAGAAAGACATGAGACTGAAATTCAAAAAACAGAAATTATGTCACCCATTTGAGGTGCAATGCCGGCCGTGTTCCGTGCTGAAATCCGATGGGTAATGGGATGTGGGGTGGTGCATAACAACCATTTGAACCAGCCTAGCCCTTCCATTCATCATGTCTTCATGTTTTCATGGTTGATAGCAGTCACTAATGAAAGAGACTTCAACTAAGAGGGTTAATGGGACAAACTGTATAGTCTTATGACTGCAATAGATATTCATCATCTTCATCCACCACCCAGATTTTACTCACCCATAACCAAATCAACTGGCAAAGTTATGAGTCTAATGAAGAAATCCAGACTTTTATTCCTGCGGGTCTGATCTTTGGTTGTCTTAACCTTGTCAGATTGTGTTGACACAATGGCCTATTTACTCTTATCACTGAAAATAGAACAAAAATTACATGCATGGTTATTGGTTTCCAAAGATATTTTCCATGCCTCAGTTATGTAATAACAATATTAACTTTTTTTTTTTTTGGTCTTTTGTCATTTTAGGGCCTCACTCACGGTATGTAGAGGTTTCCAGGCTAGAGGTCTAATCAGAGCTACAGCCACTGGCCTACGCCACAGCCACAGCAACGTGGGATCTGAGCCGTATCTGCAACCTACACCACAGCTCACGGCAACACTGGATCCTTAACCCACTGAGCAAGGCCAGGGATTGAACCTGCAATCTCATGGTTCCTATCCGGATTTGTTAACCACTGAGCCATGACAGGAACTCCTAAAACGGTTTTCCATGAACCTGCTGGGCCTCCCATGGTTAGAAACCTGGGCCAGGATTTTATTTAAAATGGTTTTCATAAACCTTACTCTTATTGGGAACCTTAGTGGTCTCAAATCTTGGTATTTTCCTTGTTATAATAGATACCTACTCTGTAAAAGGCTGCAGGTTTCATTGTGGAAACTATTTGGGGAGTCTTAATCACATAAAATCAATCGTGATGGCATTACAAGGACCTACCTCAAGGAGACCTGGCCTCCTCTAAACTGATGAGCTCTTTTCTATAATAGTCAGCTCAGATCAGGAAACAGAGGTGAGGAATCAAAACTTTCATTGCAGTAGGTAAAAGAAGTTCACTCCCTCCACCCAACCACCCCCAAATAATCTGAAACAAATAAACATAAAGGCTGAATTTATTGCCTACTAGAGAAGGATAGCTGGTCTTGAAAAGCACTATGTCTCCAAACAGTGATTTTATATGGGATTTTGAGAAGCACAGAATTCAGGGATCAGCCAAAGAAGCATTTAAGGGATGGCTATTTTTCAGCCAAGGAAGCACAACTATTGAAGCAGCCTTTGTTGATTGTCTGGCTTTAAGAATTGTGGGTTGCTACTGACTGACTGACTTCAGAGGCCTGAGTACTGAGGGTAAAACAGTCACTGATCAATTGGGATGAGTTTTATTGTCTGTAGCAATAACTTGTTCATGTATGGTGCTTTAAACAAAGACAAACTGATAGCTTTCTTTTTTGAAGTTTCAGAGGGAACTTTTTTTTTCACAAGCAACTGACAACAGTATTTTTGCTCCCCATACCTTGATTTTTTTTTTTTTCCTGATTGTATAAGCTAAAGCATCCACAAGTTGTCATCCTTTTCTCTTGCCTTCAAGAACACCTTGGCCTATTAGCCGTTGTCACATACCCCTATGCCCAAGATGCTGGTTACCTTGGTACCTAGTGTGGTAATTGCATCCATTTTGATTCTGTTATTCCTCATTAACACCAGCATATTCAGTTCTGTGGTAGAACTTCTTGCTACCAAACTTGGCCTTTAGATGATCTCTACTGAAATTTTCAGGGATGTCAGTGACATCTCATGAGAGATTATTCAAAGCCTTAGTGCAAGGAGTTTCCTTTGGGCCCTTACAAGTACCAGTGGCAAGTGGTAGTTCTCCATACTGTGTAAATTTCTTTGCCATAATTGATCATTGAGTCTTTTGACTCTTTTAAAATACTTTGCAAAGACAATCCAGAACCTTCATATTATTTATTATGGCCATTATCATTTCTAAGTATTAACAGGTCTATAACAGGAGTATATCATGACAAGTTCCAAGTGTCTGTACTAGGGTACTAAATCCTGAATCATAGAAGAGTGTTTCCAAGTCAGTAAATTCTCCTCTACCCAGCTTTATATCCCACCCCCCATCCCAGTCAAACATAGTCAATTCTACTTTCCCATGTGATCTGTTAGTTCCTCCTGGCATATTTCAGTGTGGTCCTATGGTTCTTTTGATAAACAGAGCATAGACCAACATTGCCTTCTCAGGAAATGCTAAGCAGCAACTACAGTGATTGGACTGGAGTTAAAGAGGAATGGCAGGGGAGCATCTTGAGGAAGATGAGCAAGATGTAAGGCAGCTAGCTACCTGAGAATAAAGTCCACCTCTCAGAAGGTTGGACAACTCCAGCAAGGGAGAAAAAAAAAAGGGGGGAATGCTTCTTTTTACCCACAGGGTTGTAGCTAATAGGGAGTTTAAGAATGTGAGGCACATCTACTCAAATGCCTCTATCCAAAGTTTTGGTGCCACTTTACAAAGTGAAACACATATTTTCACAACACAATCAGACCTTTCAAATAAGAAGGAAAGAAAAAACAACAGCAAAACAAAGTAGTCTTTGTCAGTGGTGAGGTTTAAAGAACAAGAAAGATCTTAGTTTGACCTAGAAAATCTGGATTGTCTCAACTGGGATGGCAGTTAAAGCCATGGAGAGAAGATATAGAATAAGGGACTCAAGGCATATGCACACGTTTGGGAACAAATGACCTAAGTAATGCGATTGGGAGGCATTAAATCAGAGAGTCATAAATATAAGGGTTAGAAGAACTTCATAAATAATTTATTGGTTCATTTATTCAAGGTATATTTACATACTAAGCACTGTGCTCCACTCTGGGCCTATAATGGATAATCAAGCTAACAAATCTCCTGCTATTATGTAAAATATTTAAGGTACATAAAACCGTCAGGTGCATTTGTGCATTCAATCAACAAGTATTTACTAAGTGTTTTTTATGTGACAGTTAACTATTTAATCATGGTATTTTTACTGACTGTCTACTATTTGACAGACTTTGCAATATTTGGGGGATAAAAAGGAGCACAGAAATCACATTCAATTTTTGGATAATTCCTACTCTGATATAACAGACACATGAATATGAGTCAAGTAAAATGCCATGTGGCAATTGATATTACACAGATTTAGAAATTATGTTTTGAGTACTTAGGACAGGGATCAACCAAGTCTGCTTTGGGAGAAAGGAAAATTCATAAAATTTTATCAGATAAAATGGAGTTCCTATTGTGGCTCAGTGGAAACAAGTCTGACTAGCGTCCATGAAGACGCAGGTTCAATCCCTAGATCCATTCCTGTGAGATGTTGTGTAGGTTGCAGAGACAGCTCAGATCTGGTGTTACTGTGGCTGTGGCACAGGCCAGTGGCTACAACTCTGATTCAACCACTAGCCAGGAACCTCTGTATGCTGCGGCTGTGGCCCAAAAAAGACAAATTAAAAAAATCAAATAAAAAAAAAAGGAAAAAAGAAATTCTGAGTGGAAAGAAGCTTGTGCTAAGGTAAAAAACAAAGTACATGAATTACCCAAAATATGCTGAGGTATTTCATGTGACAAAAGCTCAAGTCTCATGGGGATTGAGGAGAGAGGCATGGAATAAGATTAAGAACCCCAAGAAGTGTTGATTATGAATAATTTCTGAAATAATTTATTTTACATTTCATTTTACAGTTTTTAAGGAACTATTGTTGGTTCTGAAGCAGGAAGATAACACAATGCACATTTTCTACAGACTTTGGGACTTGAGGCAGTGTGGATAGGGGATAGGAGGAGCAAGCAGGCCTAGTGATAGGAAAAGTGAATAGTACCTTTAAGATATCCAGAATAGAAAGAATGAGTGCCAGACAAAGGCACAATAAACTGAAGAGAGAAGCTGGATTTATGAGTCATTGTTGGGGTAATTATAACTAGATTTTAAAACTTAAATCCTGCAACATATCAAAATGAAATATTGATTTAAAAAGAAGAGGAAGTGGAAGAAGGTGGAGGAGGAAGAGGAAAGAAAGAATTCCATTGAGTGTATTATGAACTGTGACGTAGATCACTGTGTTTCTAAAGACTAGTTGAAAAAAGAAATGGATAAATATTATTCAGTGAAAAGAGGCAAGCCCTGTGAGCATACTGGCTATTCAGGTAATTATTGCTTTTATTTTCCATAGAAATTGAAAAGTGGTTACTTAAAGTTCAACATCTATTCTTTTTTCTTTTTTTTTTAGGGTTGCACCTGCGGCATATGGGATTTCCCAGGCTAGGGGTCAAATAGGATCTGTAGCCACCAGACTGTACCATACCCAAAACAACGCCAGATCCAAGCAGCGTCTGTGACCTGCACTGCAGCTCACAGCATCAATGGATCCTTAACCCACTGAGCCAGGCCAGGGATCCAACCTATGTCCTTATGGATACTAGTTGGGTTCATCACCATTGAATCACGATGGGAAATCCTGACATCTATTCTTAATTAAAATTCAAAATAAAGTAGGAATCCAGTGCACACACATGCACATACACAGACACACACACACACACACACACACATACTATACATACACACAAAAGCAAGCATCATGCTTATTGGTGGAGCAGAGGTGAGGAAATAAATAGAAGCATTCTCACCAAGGGTGAAAATAAGAAAAGAATCACCTTTGTCACAACCATTATTTATTGTTGCTCAAGTGAATCAAAACAACACAGTCAGGAAGAAAGAAATAAGAAGACTACAATAAAAAATAAGACAAATATGGCTTGTTGACCTGGAAAAGTCCAGAGAGTTAATTAGAGCATTATTCTAAGTGTTGATAAATTAAAGTTCTTCAATACTCTAAGAGTATTATTAAAAACACCGTCCTTCATCTTTACAAACTAAAATAGTTTGAAAATATAATGAAAGAAAAGGCTTTTAGGATAGCATTATGTAATTAAAATACTTAGAAAGACAACTGAAATAAATGTGCTGGATCCATTTGAAAAAAATGTTTAAAATGCAAAGTGTATATTTCAAACATATAAAAATAAGAAAAACAATAAGTAAATCTCTACATTCATAATCCAGTCACAACAAAGTTTTGTCTATATTCCCATTCATATTATTTTGAGCAGTTTCAGATAGGAAATTATTTCATCCACGATCATTTTTTATTCCTTAATATCATTAAATAATCAATTGTCTTTTAATCATTCATCTCAATCTTGTACTCTAATTATTCATAACATCTCAATATTACCAAATATACAATTGTTATTTATAATATCCAACTTTTAAAAACATTTAATTTTATATATATTTAAGGCTTGTGTGTATAATAAATACATTTTATATTTGCTGTATATAAATACATTTCAAATGTATTTTTAGAAGAAACTAGAAACTGCATCATTTGTGCTGTGTAGTTTCATTCAATGTAGTTTAACCTGTTTCTCTGACGTCTCTATTCCTGTAAACTGCATCCACAGCCTTGATCTGATTTGAGTTCAATTTTTTGGCAAGAATACTTTATAGCTAATGCAATGTTCTTCCATCAGGAGATACATAATGTCTGGTTGTCTCTATTTTTGTCATATTAACAGGTGTTCATGCTCAACGACTAGATTCATTCATTTGACAGGAATTGTCAAATGGTGATGTTCTAAGTCGAACATGAATCCTTACCTTCCCAGCTGAGATATGTCTATAAAACCAGCTTTCCTCTTTAGTGGCAGAATGCATACAGGAGAGCGGGATAAGGTTAATTTTTCCCTTTAGTTAGGAGTTTGCTAAAAATGCATTTTTCCCTTAGCATCTTCCAATGCGAACTAATTAGAACTTTCAAAATAATATTTTACTAACTCAGAGATTTAGTAATAAATAATAGGTTTCATTGCATCTCTTGTTATTGCTAGTAACACCAGTGAGAACCTCTTCACTAGGACAGATGGAATTAAAATGTAGTATAATTATTCATTTGTTTTGTGCTACATAATAGGCAACTGTTTCAAAAAACAATACCATTAATGACCCCACCACCAACAATCTGATTACTGCAGTTTTATTTTTATAGGCTTTTCTGTCTTTGTACTATAAAACTCTCAGGATATGCAGGCAAATTACTGTATTCTCTTAAAGCACTTGGAATGGATTCTCTCTACTGATATGCCACCTACTAAATGCAGAGTGATTTGTTTTATTTCACTTTTTGGCGATTTCTTTCTTTTTAAGATACAATTTTGTTTTGTGATTATGGAAATACTTAGAATTTCCAAAAATCAAATCTCACCCTAAGAAAGATAAAACAAAACAAAAGTAAACCAAGGAGTTCCCATCATGGCTCAGGGGAAGCTAATTTGCCTAGCATCCATGAGGACGCAGGTTTGATACCTGGCCTTGCTCAGTGGATTAAGGATCTGGCATTGCCGTGAGCTGTGATGTAGGTCGCAGGCATGGCTCAGATCTGGCGTTTCTGTGGCTGTGGCCTAGACTGACAGTTGTAACTCCGATTCAACCCCTAGCCTGGGAACCTCCATATGCCTTGGGTATGGACCTAAAAATACAGGAAAAAAAAAAAATCTCTGAAGTAATGCAGCTTCCAACAAATTTAAGTTCTTCGTGTGCCTTCTATATTCAGTCACTTCTCTTATGAATATGTCTTTAAAACTTTATGGCTTATCCTTCATTTTTTTAATATAAATATATAAGTATCTATATATATGTATGGATAGATACTGTGTTTATCAAATAAATGACAGTGTACCATACATACTTTCCTCAATATTTCTTTTTTGTCTTTTTTTAGTTTTTATTTTTTAAAGTATAGTTTATTTACAATATTTCTTCACATTCTTTTAAAATATTTGGAATTTTACATCACTTTAATTAATAATACTGGAATCCATTATATTTTAATGGATTTAGAATAAGTTATACCATTTTTACTCAAAACCGTTCTTTCATCATATTATTTAATTGATTACTGTGTTAGCAGCCTGCTATATAGCCATTCTTAATGAAGTTTATTTAACTTTAAGATCATGAAAGAACACGTTCTTCTCAAAATTAAAATTTTTTGAGGTTATCATCCCAGTTTGCCAAAGAACAGAGCTTTCCTAAAATTGGAAGATAGTCAATGACAATATACTTTATAACCATGTTTCTATATATTTTCCCTTACATTTATCCCATTACTGAAGAGAAAAATCATTCCCTAGAAAAGCAAAAAATGTTGACTTCTTTTATAAAAGCCCCAATATTGTAAGTGACAATAGCACGTGTTTATTTAATATTAATTAATCCTCTAGGTATTATTCATATAATAACTCAACCTCAGAAACTCTTCAGAGTATTATATCTTTATTTTATAGATGAGACACTGAGGTTCAAGCCATGAAGATGAGAATTCAAATATGGGGGTTAAGGATCAAGCATTGCTGCAGCTGTGGAATAATAGGTCGCAGCTCCAGCTCAGACTCAGTTCCTGACCGGGAACTTATATATGCCTTGAGTGTGACCAAGAAAGAAAAAACAAAAGAGATAGAGTTGTTATTCAAGTTAGATTTTCTTTTTCTTGTTCCAGTCAAAACTTTTCCTTATCCTCCAGTATAACAGATGCTATATTAGGAGCAGAAAGTAAATAATATCAGACAAAATATCCATTTTATCATGTGGAAAAATAGATAAGCATTTGAGTCTTAATGTTGGAAGTAATTTTCTCCAAAAACTGAAAACACTGTATGGACTTTATCCACAGGGTCCTTCACACAGCCATTGTGGAATCTTCCAGAGAGATTTTATATTATTGTGAGTCTCACCCTTCAAAGCAGAAAAACAGCCTAAAAATTAAATAGCTGTGGAAATAAGTGAGCTATAAGAATGTGATAATCTTAGAATTTTAGTGGTGGAGGAATTTTAGAAGCACTGTCAGCATTCAGACTTTCAAAGCTGTGCTGCTTCTTATACAAGCATCCAGAATGGCCAGAAGCCTCAGATATTGTTGGTTGTTTGCACTGAAAGACACTACTGATGTGCTTGAATGGAGCAAACATCCCACCTACTCACCTTTGATGTTACGCATTTAGTATGATGCCTGGCATATATAGGAGCAACCAAAGGGTTTATTCAGGAAATACATACCCCAAATGAATATCAGTAGAAGGAACAAATTACAAAATCAGTTAGTGAATACTTTCTCTAATAACCATTTTTACAGAAAACAGAACAGTGAATTCCTCTATACTCTAAAATCTT